>SEMN01001202.1:0-70000 GCA_005408345.1 Macquaria australasica | reverse complement strand
TGAAGAGCAATCAATACATTGATATGAGTTTAATATAATGATATTGATTGGTGCAGCTTTGATAACACTTTCAGTTTCTCGCCTGCAGATTGGAATCGAAGCAAAACACGTGAGGCTGCCGAACACGGCGACGCAGGACGAGGTCTGTGATGAACCTGCTAACATCCAGCAGTGACGGAGGGTGCAGGTCTGACAGCGTCCTGTTTCTTGTCGTCCTGCAGGTCCTGCAGAGCATCATGTCCATTAACGAGAACCTGTCTGTCCACGGGCTGATCGTCCAGCTGCCTCTGGACTCTGGCAACCCCATCGACACCGAACTCATCACCAACGCCGTCTGTCCAGAGAAAGACGTGGACGGGTCAGTCTTTACAGGAAGTTACGACAGGAAGTCTGTCTTCTTCTTCTCGTCATGTTTGTGTTTTTCCTGAATTTAAACTATACATACCACATATTTAACATGTCTGTGTGTGTGTGTGTGTGTGTGTGTGTGTGTGTGTGTGTGTGTGTGTGTGTGTGCAGTCTGAGCTGTATTAATGCAGGGAAGTTGTCTCGAGGTGATCTGAATGACTGTTTCATCCCCTGCACCCCCAACGGCTGCATGGAGCTCATCAGGCAGACAGGTCACACACACACACAGTTAATTTAACCCTTTGAACACTCGTTCTTCTCAGAGTCATAATTCAGTCAAATCTGAACCCAGAGAACAAAGAGGCTTCAGTATCACAGTGATCAGTGACGGCTGGTGCAGGAGCTGCTGACAGGGTGTAGGTACCACGTCCACAAACCTCCTGCAGGTGCTGATCAGCTGAATTTAACAGAACAACGTTTGGATCCAACAGAGATCTTCATCAAATAAACATCACAAAGCAGAACGAGCAACACGCCGACACGCTCACCTCTCAGGCTGGACCAATCAGAGCAGAGCTGGATGGACACAGCAGGTCTCTATAGAAAGACGTATTAAATCCAACACGTCACAAATCCAGTCAAACATAAAACTTGACAGAGTCCAGAGGACGCAGGTGAGCAGGTGAGCAGGACTGCTGGGGAGAGTCCGAGGACATCTGGTGGACAGGTGGAGGGTGGCAGAATAGAGATGCAGAAAGTGAGAAAGAAACACCTGTGACTTCCTGTTCCCGTGTAGGCGTGTCTGTGGCGGGGAAACATGCGGTTGTGATTGGACGCAGTAAGATCGTTGGCGCGCCGATGCATGACCTGCTGCTGTGGAACCACGCTACTGTGACCACCTGTCACTCAAAGACCCCAGACCTACCTGAACAGGTGACAGCACTCACCTCAGTACTGATGATGTGTTTCCTGTGAGTGTGATGATGCTTCCTATGTGTGTGTGAGATGATGCGTTTCCTGTGTGAGCAGGTGGGCCGGGCTGACATCCTGGTGGTGGGGGCGGGGAGAGCAGAGATGGTGAGAGGAGAGTGGGTGAAGGAGGGAGCTGTGGTCATCGACTGTGGGATCAACTACGTACCAGGTACACACTGATATTACACCTGTGTGTGTGTGTGATAAAGATGTCTCTGTGTTTTTGTGTCTGTGTGACCTTTGACCTCTGTGTGGTCGTCTCTGACAGATGAGACGAAGGCGAGCGGGAAACGGGTCGTCGGAGACGTCCACTACGCCTCAGCCAATCAGAGAGCAGGATTCATCACACCTGTTCCAGGAGGGGTGGGGCCGATGACGGTGGCCATGCTCATGGAGGTTTATTATTTTATTTTAGTTTATTTTAGTTTAGTTTGCCTGATCTTTTAAATAAAGAAATAATTACGAGTAAACTTTTGTTTTAAAGACACAGAAACAGATTGAGGTTCTGCTGATGAAAGTTTGTTCTCAGTTGTTGATGGTGGGTTTGTTTCAGAACACGGTGCAGAGCGCTCAGCGGTTCCTCCTGAAGAATCAGCCGAGGAGGTGAAACCCAACAACACTGCAGCAAACACTCGAAGGTAAGACAGCAGAAACCTGTAACTTCACATCCTCCTCATCCTCACTTTAACATGAGAGCAAACATGTTGGTGAGTCCAAACAGCCTGTCAGTCTGAGTTCAGGGAAACAGTCTGTCGATCTAAGTTCAGGGTCACACAGCCTGTCAGTCTGAGTTGAGGGTAACTGTCTGTTCACCTGTTCAGGTCAGCAGGATGAAGAGTAAACAGTCTTCAGCAGCAGCTCTGTTTGTTCGGGGATACGAGGTCGTCGTCATGGAAAGAGAGACGCTCCAGCTGGTGGACTGAAGTCAACATGAAGTGACCAAACATCTGATCAGTGTATTGATTATTGACAGAAACATGAGAATCAGTTGAATGAGTTTTGAATGTTTGAATCATTTCTGTGACGTAACGTTGTTCCATGTAAATAACCTAATCACTAATAAAGTTTGAGTTCACTGCAAACATATCAACATGTAGATTTATTGATTATGAGTAAAGAAGAGAAAACAAAAAAATAAGAAAAAACACCTGTGAGCTTTTCAGACACGAGATTATCATGATCAATAACGTATTAGATTATTGATTTAGTATCAGAGACTATGAAGCTGAAGTGATATAAATAGTGTTGTTGTTCCTCTGTTAGCGTCTTCATGCTGTTTGCAGATAATCAGACGTCGACAGCTGACGATGATTGACAGCTGTGTGATGTCATTAATCAAGTTGATTGACGAGTGGGTTTGATTCCTGAAATAACTTTCAGAGTCTGAATCTTCTCCCGCTTTTATTTCTGTACTGACAGACGTCCAGCAGCTCAGACCTTCACAGTATATCAAGGATTTCTTCTTCTGTCTCTTTGTGATGAAGATCAATAAACATTCATTCAGGCAGCAAATAAGTTAGAAAGCATTTTGAATGAGTTGAATGAGTAAATATTGATTTTTCTGTTTAAAGTAACGATAGGAAACTGGAACGTGAGTGGTCGGGGAGGAACACAACATATTTATTTTAAAACACTGCAGATTGTTCAGAATCAGTCAGATTAACACAATGACATCATGCATATTGATCAATACAAATTAGTAGTGAAACAAGTTAACAAGTAGAATCTACGATCTATAAACGATTCAAATGATTAAATTAATAAATGTTTTCATGACTCAGTGTTAATCAGGTGTTTCTGCCCTGAGCTGTGACTGTCAGGCACATCATTTTAATCAGCTGCTGTTCGGCCTGAAGATCTGAACCTGATCATCAATCACTTTGACCTTGTTTGTTCAGTTAGCTGCTCATGTTGGTCTTACAGCTGAATAAACAATCTCACCTTGAGGTTCATTTAGCAGCTGTTCTGGCGCTTTCAGTCACATCACACAATCTTCCTCAGCAGACGGAGTTTGTACGGTTGTCATGGATACGTAGATTAAAAAGTCCTTAAAGTGTTGTATGATGTCATCTGATGATGTCAAGGTGATGTCACAGCAGTGGATCACCTTGTTGTTCCTATCAGGCAGCCAGAAAAGCTTATTTAAATTTCATGTACTTTTGATGCTCTGTGTAAAAAGGCCTTAAAACTAAAATATCAGCATTTACTGATGATCTTTGTTGAGGTCACTTTTCTTTCCTGCTACCTGGAACACATTGACGAAGTAAACCTGGGCTTCACTCGCAGTTTGCCTGGAAGGCTGAACTCAGGACAGTGAAAATTTAAATATATTTTTCTCTCCTCAGCTGATCAGATTAAAGTTATGAAACTCCTCTGACCAACGTTCTTCCTCGTGCTCCTCATCGTCAGGCGTGGTCTCTACAGCCCTGCGGCTCTCTATGGACACAGCCTGACTCGCTCTGCTGTTCTCTGGTCAGCTGATCCACGGCGGCGTTCATGGCGGCTCGGACCAGAAAGCGAGCCGTCTGAACCAGCTGCCGCTCGCTGTGGTCGACGCCAAGGAGGAGGAGGAGGCGGTTCTGGTTCACCGAGGAGGAACTGCCCTCCCAACACTCTTCCTCCTCCTCATCATCCTCTTGAGTGACGTTGTCCGGGGGGACCAGCTCAATTCGGATAGAGGGTCTGTTAGCGGATGGCTGAAGGGTCTGTGAGGTGGTTTCACAGTGAGGCTCCGAGGCATCCTGGGATGATGTGGTTGAGGCTGAAAGCTGATCATCAGCATCCAAGATGACTTTGGTGGAAACACAGAAAACCTTGTCTTTCTCTGAAGATACAACCTCCACTAAGTCTTTAACAGGAACGTTGTTTGTGTCTGTGTGGCCTTCAACAACCTCGCTGTCGGTTTGGATTATTTCAGGTCCATCTACAGCGTCCGTCAAATCCTCCTCGGTGATGCCGGTGCCACAAACCAGTTGCTCTTCTGTTGGTGTTTTGTCTGGACTCTCTGCTGCAGCTCGATTCTCAGTCAGCTGGATGCTCACCTCAGTCGTAACCGTCACCACCTCCGGACTCCCAACAGTCACATTGCTGTGGAGCTTGGTGGGTTCGTCTACCTGAGCTACAGATGAACACAGAGCCTCATTTATCATGTCGTCCATGTTCTCCAGAGGGACACCAGACGATCTTTTCTTTCCTCCTTTGGTGAAATAATTTTGCAGTTTTTTCCGGAAAGTCAGCGAAGGTTCATCTCCGTCTTTCTCCACAAAATCTCTCCTCTGTTTGTGAGCTTGTCGAACGTTGGACGAAGTCAGGAACCTTTTGAACATCGGCCACGTCCTCAGGTTAAACCTCTTCTTCCCTTCAGTGACCTTCTCAGTGTTTTCTTCTGTGTTTATGTTCATCAGTAAAGCAGCGTCCGTCTCGTGCAGCACCCCCTGTGGTGGAACAGAACTCTCATTTTTCTGCTTCTCCAAACTTTCCTCGACATCCTTCTTTTGCTTCCTGTTACAAACAACAGCAGGTGAAAATCTTCTCCACCACCTGTGTCTGTTCACCTTCCTGTTTCTAATGTCATCATCTTCACCTGCAGCTCCACAGCGCCCCCTGGAGCTCTCTACATTTATGTCAGATGAACCTTCTTTGTTCATGCTGGCAGTTTCTGTCAGCTCAGCAGCACCAGTCTCTGCAGCAGCTGAGTATTTCAGTGAGGATTCGTCTCTGCCGGTGTTTTCTGTCTTGTCGCTGTTAGTCCGAGCCTCAGGTCTGTCCTCCTCCACGCTCCTGGTCCTGTTTTTTCCCAGCAGCAGCCTCGGAGGACCTGTCAGCTTCCTCTTTAAAATGACTTTCTCCGCTTGTTGGACGTTCTCTCCGTCCTCCGTTGCCATGGTGCATCTCCACTGTGAAGCTAAGTGGTTTTTATACTTCCTTGAGGCGTTTCAGCTCTTCTGTCCACAATCAGCCGCTGATGAACCATCTGCTGCCATTATCACTGAGATTAAACACCTGGGAACCAGAGACAAAGAACCAGATTAAATACTGTTGATTTATGGCAGATAGAGCAGCAGCATTAAACCTCATAATATCTGCCCTGAGCTCAAACTGATTATACATGATGAAACCACCAGAGTGGAAATCCTGATGTTTTCTGACTGAAACATTTTCTGCCCTGAGACGGAGTGAAGCTTCAGTCTCTGGATATGACGTCATGTTAATAATAAAAATACTAATTATTTTATTTGTGTCGCACTTTTCAAAAAAGACGCACAAAGTCCCATTTTTGGGCCGGCCCCAAAGACGCCACAGTCTGTCCGTGACTGACTGAGTTACTGAGTGATTACACCACTGGACGGTCGAGTGTTGGAGTTTCCCCAGTGGAACAAGGGACAAGCACAAACACACACACAAACACTTCACCAGAAATCAATAACCAGTCCATACTTTGCCAATGCCTCACAGCACACAGAGACAGTACAATACCTGATATTCACCACAAGGGAATGAAACTGGAAAACAACTTAAACCCTGCTGCTGTTAGAAGCAAAGATGATGGTCACGAACTGCAACAGTCAGGCAGAGAGCAGGGTAGCAGAGAAAACAGCTAGCGAGATGAGTTTTTGTGTCTCTACATCATCTCTCTGTGGACTTCTTCTTTCTGATTTACACCAAAGAAAGTGTCACAGCACTGCAGAGCGGCTCCATACAAATGTCACATAAAGCTTCCAAACTTTATTCTTTAAGTCCAGAAGAAGAACTTGTTCCTCCAACAGTCGGCTGCACACAAAATATAACAACACACATACAACAACACAGTCACAGTGTAAAGGGGGGGGGGGGGGGGCAATCACATTTCCTTTATTGATTATTAACGGTGTCATCAGACAGCAGCAGGTAGAGCTCTCGGCTGAGGCTTCAGAATTAAAGATCAAATCTCACCTGAATGTGGATCTTCTTCCTGTCTGATGATCAGATCTGTTTCTCTGAGAGAGGAGAGGAAACCCTGAGCTCATCGCTCTCCATCCTCCGCCCCAGTTTCCATAGCAACCACACTGATTGGCATTTTGTGTCACAGAAACAGCTTCTTCAATACGGTAGTGGGAGGGAGGGGCAGGGGTGATGTCCCCAGGGGGGTGGGGGGGTCGCATAATGAGTTCCTACAAGATTTAAAATCTGTGTGACGTGACACTTTCTATCTTTAGACTAGATCCCACTGACGTCTCTTATGTTGGACGGGTGGAGGACTTTTCTTACAATCTGTCCATGAACTTTCAGGACAACTGATTACTGCTGCTGTTGAGTAATTAGTAAAGTGATGTAGTTAGTCTGTCAGCGAGTAATAGATTACAGTTTTAAAGTTGACCGACGCTGTTTGATGACTTCATCTTCACCCGACCTGCGAACAGACAGACAGACAGACGCTTCAACACGAGGGGGCGCTGTAATAACAGGGAAACGTTATCAGCAGCTGATCCATTAAACAGAAGTAAATATTCATTATTATTGGAGTTTTTTTTATTGCTGTGGACTAACAGCTACCCAGGCTCTACTGCTGCTTCTTCTTCTACTGCTGGTTTGGATGCAGATTGAAGGGTACTGGTGCCCCCTCTGGACTGGAGTGCGTCTACAGGATTTGAATGTAAACTCAGGATGGATTTGTTAAATCTGGTTCATGGAGACACAAACACGTGACGAGAGTAAACCTGAGGAAACAACTCAGCTGTTCCTCTGAAACGTGAAAAAACGATAAAACTGCTCCTGAGGCTTTAATTAATAAACATTCATGTTAATAATTTACTGGAGGATACAAAGAAAAAGAAAACGTTGGACTCACAAACTGCTGGACGGAGAAATAAATGAGAAACACAACTAACTCTGATGGATTGATCAGTGATCAGGTATTGATCTGCTGCAGCAGACTGTGTTCTCTGATGTCGTCACATGTCGTCTATATTTAAAGGTGTGAAGAAGAAGCTCAGCAGCTTTTGTTTCTATAGCAATGGAGGGTAAAAATACACCCGCGTGTCCCTAAGCAACAGCAGATCGACCAATCAGAGCCTCCGACAGGTGAGAGCGGAGAGACTGAGCCAACACCTTTCAATCTGCAGATCGTCTCTCTGTTCAGGGAACCTCTGATCTCTGGGCTTCATTATTGATCGCATGTTTTGATTGATTTATAAGATCAGAAGTGAAACGTCCTGAGTTCAGGAGGAAAACCTCATATGAATAAGTGGTGGATGATGTATGCATTGATCTGTGATCGGGTTATTTACAGCCCATCTGCCTCTGTGACATCACATTCACATCCATGAATCATCCAATCATGAAGCACCACCTGAATCTCAACAAACCACCTGCAGCAGCGCCAAACAGACCTCGACTGTCCCCAAAACACCTCAAAGAAACCTTCAAAAAACCTCAAAAAATATATATTAACATGTTTTTGGAGTCTGAAGACGGAGATGATCAACAAACACAGGACTGATTATTATTTATTAGATTATTTAGATTATTCTTGCTGCTCATTATGAGGTCAGAATCTGTCTGGACTGATGGGACTTTAAGATTCTGTTAATAAACTGTAATATTAATATTTTCATGTTAATAGTAAAAGAACAAACTAGCTTTAATGACTCTTTAATAATTTTAATAGAATAAAGTTGTATTTTATTATATATATTATAATAATAAAATATAATAACATTACTCTCGTGTGATGATGGAGAAGTTTTCAAGACAAAATGAAGTTCTAATGTTAATAAAAGTTTATATTAAAAGAATAATTCACATCATCAGTGAGAGATGGATGTTACATGAATCATCATCTTTTATTATTATTATATTTTCATTTGCAATAAAGTCAGAATTTAATTTAAAAACGACTTTATTCTCATAAAAGACGATTTTAAATCTGAGATTTTAAAATACTGTTGTAATAATTTGCAGTCAGGATCATACAGTTATAATTTTATGAGATAAACGTTTATTAGAATTTTACAAGAAAACGTCTCAATATTTGGAGACTTCGGATCAAATCTGAGCTGTAGGAAGAAGAAAACCTTCGAAATAAACTTCAGGATCAGAAGATTTGATTTGATTTTTCATCATCAATCTTCAGATCAATGATTTGATCAACTCATCAGCCCGTTTTTATTTCACCGTTGAGTTAAAGAGTCTCTGTGTTCCAGTTAATGTCACTTTGTTTTCTGAAGCTGTGATATTAGACCCACATGACTCTGTAGACCCGGTCCTGCTGAAGATCTGATGATGTCAGCTGTCAGTGTTGATACTCAGTTACCCAGAATGCCGAGCTGCTCAGCTTCCTGCTCGGCTCCCTGCTGACGTCTGCTGGACACAACCGGTTACTGCAGACACAAAGAGTCTAGATCGTCTCATCAATAACAGCTCAATGGTCCACTTACTAACTTTCCCTGAAGTCAGAAGTCAGATTGTTTATGAGTTTTTATTGTCAGTAAACTCTTCGTGTTCAGACCCACAACACTTTCAGGTTCACAGCTGCTCATTTAACTAGTTAATCAACTATCAATCATTAGTTCAATAAAAAAGAAATAATGATATGAGTTTACTTTGAAGACGTAAGACAGGAAGTGCTTCTTTGATGGATTTTATTTTGTCTTTTTCTTTTATTTGTATTTTTCCTTTTTTCTTTATTAGTCATTTTATTATGTTGTCTTTTTTTCTTGCTGCTGGATCTTTCACTCGTATTGATTTGTCCAATATTTGAATATTTTATATTCAAATATTACCTTGTTTTTAATCATCACAATAATAAAAAAGGCTTTTTACCTTTAAAGGAGGAATTCGTTCCTTCTTTAGTTTTTCTTTGTTTCAAATCATTTAAATATAAAACATTAAAAAGCCTTCAGGTGAAGTTTTGGGCTCTGAGATGGATGTTAGTCTGTTTTCATATGTAGAGAAATGATTGATTATTGTAGATTTATATCAGAGTTACAATCTTAAATCTCTGACAGCTCCTCACTTCCTCAGACTCAAACAGTTCTGTGCTCTGATTGGTGGAAAAAGACGTTTATTTACAAAACTTTATTGTTTCATCGATGAAAAAACAGACGCCTATGTACAAAACATGTCAACACAAAACTTTTTTTTTTTTACAATGAAGCACAGAATGAAGACGTCACGACTGTCAATCAGACATTCACCAATCAATAATCAATAACATCTCAACCATAAAGTCAATGAATGTTGGTCATGTGACCATAGACAGTAACAGCACAGGACCAGAACACTTATTTCCTCCTGTGATACTCTTCATCTGAAGACACTGACAGAGTTCAACCAATCAGAAATCAGAGAAACATGATGAAGAACCATTTCTGTGATCGATCAGTCGACATGTGAGCCCTGAGGTGATCAGACCAGCAGGTTGTTATTCCATGTTCCTCCTTCAGATGAATTTATATGGAACTATTGATTATTATGTTATTGTTGCATAAAGAAACTACTGTGATGAATTAGAACGACACCAACAAACTGAAGGAAGCAAATCAATCTGTAAACTAATGAGTTAAAATGATTGGCAGCTAAAATATGAAAATAAACAAGTGTGATTCTTTAATCTATTTTAGATCAAAGTTCTTCTTCTGTAACAGACGGCAGGTTACAGTTCGAGGGTTCTTCATTGGAACAATTTGGTGAAAACACGAGTTTAAAAAGCTGGTAAACTTTGTCAACGAGCGGGCGGATTATTGTGAGTGAGATTGTCATGAAGCCGAGAGCTTCGCTGTACTGATGGAAACGACCGCACGAAGGCACTGCTGCTTCTTCTCATGCTAAGACGTCTGAAGACAGTTTGAGTCCTGCAGCGTCACATCAGAGTCTGTTGGCTGGTGAGAGTGGAAGATCAGGATTCAACAGAAATAAACACAAACCAACAAAATGAAAATGATCAGCAGGATGTGTTAATGTAATCTGAAGGGTAGGCCTGCAACCAACCATTACTTTCACTATCCGTTGATCTGCTGATTATTATCTCGATTAACTGATTAATCGTGTTGTTTACAAAATGTCAGAAAAAGAGTCCAAGGCGTCTTCAAATGTCTCGTTCTGAGATTCAGTAACTGAGATCGAAGACAAAGAGAACCAGCAAATATTCACATCAGAGGAGCTGGAAACAGAAACGACTCAAAACACTTGCCGATTAATTTACTCAACTAATCAATTAATCGACTAATCGTTGCAGCTCTACTGAAGTTTATAACTAAAACTCTTTAAAGCAACAGTCCGACCCTCTCAGCTGATGACCACACTATTATCACACACACACCTGCACAGGTACCGGACCATCAGACAGCAGCAGAGACAGAAACAGGACAACAACACAGAGTCCAGAGAGAACAGCTCCTGGATCAACTCGTCTTTTCACTACCAGACAACAGAACCACCTGTGTGCTCAGTCACGCCACCTGGAGGCGAAACATCTCTTATGGTTCATCTGATCATCACTCGACGGGCACGCCGTCCACGCTCTCCTGGGAGATCTCAGAGTCCAGGGAGTAGCAGGAGCTGCCGTTGTCCTGAGTGTCCCTGTTGGCCTCCTCAGAGAGTGCGGCAGTGCCGGCTGAGGCCACGCCCCCGGCTCCGCCACCTCCTCCAGGCTCTGTGCCGCCCTCGCAGAAGTGGGCGGAGGCCTGGAAGAGTTGGCTGCATAGGCGGGTGTAGCGGTGGTAGCGGGACGGTTTGCCGGTGTGGGTGTACATGTGCTCCTGCAGCTGGCTCTTGTGGGAGAAGCGCAGGCTGCAGACGGCGCAGGCGATCTTACGTTTACGTGAGTGCAGGACGGCGGGGGTGGGGCTGCTCCCCCCTCCTCCTCCCCCCCGGCTCCTCCTCAGCTCTGCAGCCAGCTGGTTAGCGAGCGCCTGGCTCTGTCTCAGCGCCTCCTCCAGACACCCTGCGTCCAGCTGCTCCTGGGCCCCCGGCGGCCCCTCCTCCACGCCTGCGTCCAGCTCGCCGCCCTGCGACAGCCCCTCCATCAGGCGGGCGGGGTCGAGGGCGTGGCTGAACAGGTGCTCCCGCAGGCCCTCGGGGGAGGAGCAGCGTTCTCCACAGCGGGGACACAGCAGGACCAGGACCCGGTCTTTGAACAGGAGGCCCTGACTGGGGCTGCTACCCTGAGCCGGAGATGGAGACCCTGCCCCCTGCCCCTCCTCCCCCTCGCCGTCCTCCCCCTCCCCCTCCTCCAACCGCTCCTGCTTGATGCGAGTCGAAATGTCTGAGTCATCTCCGGACGCCACGGAGCAGACGTTGCGTAGCGCTGAGGCCTGGTGGTCAGACGGGATCCCCTCCAGTCCGACAGTGAGGGACAGCTGGGAGTGGGACCGCCCCCCCCGGCCGGACAAGCGTCCATCCTCGGGGGCCCCGCAGGACACCGTGGTGGACTTGGGGACTCCAGGCGCCTCCTTGTTGGCCAGCTGGGAGGAGATCTGGATGCCATACAGGTTGGACATGCGGACCACGTCAGTGGCGGCGTCTGCGATGCCCTCGCCAGGTTTCCGGCAGAGCTGGTAGGCATGAAGGAACTTGATGCCTTCCTGCAGCCGGCTCTGGTCCACCGGCTGTTTGGGACACATGCCGGTGTACATGATGTGCAGCAGGTAGCTGAAGACGTCCGGCTGGATGTCTGTGGGCTGGATCTTTATACACTCACTGAGGACAGACAGACAGGAGACAATAAGGACAACATGTCAGAGCATCCTGATCATACTGAGAATCGACAACATTTGTTTGCCCTGTTTCCAGACTCTCAGGTGATCTGCTCTGCTTTTGCCTGAGAGTTTCCTTTGTTCTGATTTCAGTGTATTTTTAGACTCCTTCACTCTCAGGACCATTCATTCAGCCCTGTCATTCATTTGAAAGAAGCCGGCCCGATGACACAGTGGGGTGCCAATCAAGTACATGCTCACATTCCTGGTGGATTACTTTGTCACGCTGTGCTTCTACTGTGAACCTAAAACAGCTGCTGCCATGACAACTTCCCAGAGTTGAGAGAAACTCTGTCTCATAGCATTTAAAACCCTAGGTTCAGTGTTTTGCGTCTGATAACTGACTTCCTGGACATACCTTTAAAGTACAGCTCCCCTTGCGCTTGTCTTCAGTCTGAATCCTGAATTATCACGTTCAAAGGCTTGTTGTCAGAGGGTTTAGCTGAAGTGAGGAGACACTGAAACAATCATAAACAAAACCATCTGCAGCTTTTTCTGGAGCTTCCAAGGTGTTTGTGTTGTTTCGTCCACCCCTCCCTCTGACCTGGACTGCGGGATGGAAGATCATCTTGAAGTAGTTGGAGAAGTGGCCAGAACAGCCTGGTGAGCTTTAAAGCAGACGTTTCCGATGGCAACGCGTGCAGTCGCACAGGAAGCCAACTCTCTGAACGTTGAGCTGCTGCAGCAGGAAAGAGGTTAGGAGATTGACACTCCATGACCCGCCTCTGCAACACACACATTAACAGAGGGGTTAAACAGTATGCTTGCTGGTCTATCAGGTAGGGGTTTAAGCTCCCACCAAACCCCAAACCAACTACACTTCACATGATGGGGACGTAAAACCGGAAGTACATGTGGAGTCAGTGAGTTAGCTTTAAACCGTCTTCAGTCTGTATCAGAGTCCACCAAAGCAGCCCTGTCCGGGATCACCGCAGGATGCCGAAGAACGTCTTGTCTCCAACGCCTGTTCCGGGACAGATGAGGAGGATGAGGAGGAGGTGGAGGATGATGAGGATAAAGATGATGAGAGGAGGAGGAGGAGAAGGAGAAGAGGAGGAGGAGAAGAGGAGGAGGAGAAGAAGAAGGAGGAGGAGGAGGAGAAGAAGAGGAAGAGGAGGAGAAGAAGAGGAGGAGGAGAGGAGGAGGAGAAAAGGAGGAGGAGAGGAGGAGGAGAAGAGGAGGAGGAGAAGGAGAAGAGGAGGAGGAGAAGAAGAAGAAGAGGAGGAGGAGAGGAAAAGGAGGAGAAGAGAAGAAGAAGAAGGAGGAGGAGGAGAAAAGGAGGAGGAGAAGGAGAAGAGGAGGAGGAGAAGAGGAGGAGGAGAAGAAGAGGAAGAGGAGGAGAAGAAGAGGAGGAGGAGGAGAAGAGGAGGAGGAGAAGGAGAAGAGGAGGAGGAGAAGAAGAAGAGGAGGAGGAGAGGAAGAGGAGGAGAAGAGAAGAAGAAGGAGGAGGAGGAGGAGAAGAGGGAGGAGGAGGAGGAGGAGGAGGAAGGAGGAGGAGGGAGGAAGAGGAGGAGGAGGAGGAGGAGGAGGAGGAGGAAGAGGAGGGAGAGGAGGAGGAGGGAGAGGAGGGGGAGGAGGAGGAGGAGGAGAAAGAGGAGGAGGAGGAAGAGGAGGGAGAGGAGGAGGGAGAGGAGGAGGAGGAGAAAGAGGAGGAGGAGGACCTCTGAAGACCCTCTGGTTGCAGGGTTTAAGGTCTATAAACTCGACTTTTCATCTTCAACAAAGGTTGTTTTGTTTTTGTGGAACACAGAATCGACTCTGTGGAGCCTTTTAGCCTCTTTTAGCTCCTAGTTTTGATTTTCTGACACAATTCTGATAAATGATGAATTCTTCAAGAATCCAGAACACAAAACAAGACCTTTGAAGACGTCACCTCGGACTCTGGGTGACAGCCTTTATTTGATGGTGAAGAGTTGAAAGGTGACAGGAAACGGTGTGTGTGGGGGGGTGATGTTGTGATCACAGGTTATGGTGTCACCCCGCTCACCCCCCCACACTTTAAACTCTCACTTGCTGGGACTGAACCATCACAGATGTTTATTCTCATGGTGACATGTGATTGGATGTTTGTTGGTGAAATGCACTTTGGGAGTCAGACATTTCTTGATGGTTTGTCCTGATGATTCATCCAACAGGTGAGTCACCTGCTGACTTCCACCATGTTCAGTGACCTCACATTAGGCTCGGCCGAGATGAACTGCGTCTCGCTTGTTAAGTGGACGACGAGGTCAGACGGCAGCAGCAGGGGGCGCTGTGACAAACAGCAGCCTTCAAAGAATTTACAGGAAGTCAGAAATATCTACATCCTGTCAGATCCACCTGTAGGCCACCTGTAGTCTGCAGATCAGGGTCTGAGAGTTCTGGCTGAAATAAACTTTATTATTATTCACATCAACCACACAAGATGATCAATTCTGCGCAGGTCTGGCTCATCTCCAACCAGCCTATTATCTCCAGCAGGCTCCGCCCACCTTCAGCCTGAGCTCAGGTGTAATGAGACAGAGCTGAGAACACCTGGACAGGTGAGCAGGAGGTCAGCAGCTGACCTCTGACCTGAGTGAAGGTCACCTGACACACACACACACACAGCAAACCGTCTCTGACCCAAACAAACAACAACAGTGCTGGGCGCGTGCACGTCGCGTCGCGCCCGTCAGGCTGCAGCCTCTCCATCCTCTCATTCAAATTCAGCAGCACGCACGTCCTCAGTCACCTACACGCACACAGGCGCGTGCGCACGCTCATCCGCTCCACACACACCCTCTGCCTGTCTGTGTCGTGCGCGCGCCGTGCCCGGCGGCCGTTAATCGGTGTCTTACCGCAGAAATGTGCAGATTGTCTTCAGGTTCTGGAGCCGATTTGTTGCTGCAGATGATCTCGGAAAAAGCCGCGTCACGTCTCGCGAGAGCAAGGGTTAAAGGAGTTGGTCACGTGATCCGACTGTCACCTACCAGCGTCTAATTAATAATCAATAACGGACTTATTGATCTGTTATAAACAATAATAAACAGTCCACAAGAAAACATGACGCTGAACGCGTTTACATTTAACTGGAAAATAAATCACATCATCATAACAATCATAACAATAACAATAATAACAATAATATAATAATAACAATAATAACAATAATATAATAATAACAATAATAACAATAATAACAATAATATAATAATAACAATAACAATAATAACAATAATATAATAATAACAATAATAACAATAATAACAATAACAATAAGAATATAATAACAATAACAATAATCATAATAATGAGAGATTATTATCAGCTCAGGTTTCAACATGTGTGGCTGAATGAACACGAATCTTCCTCAGTCAGAGAAGATCCACTATTTATTATTATTCATTATTAGCTTCAGAACTTCACTCAGAGCCTTTACTGCAGTAAAAGTACTAATACACACTGTAAATACTGTGTCGTGCTGAGTATTACAGCAGTAAATGTCATTAGATGATTCTTCCTCAGCGTGGCCTCCTCCTGTGTGGATGTGACTTCTTCTTCTGGTCTCAAAGAACATGTTTGGTAAAGAGTGAACAGAGGAAACACTGAAAACAAAGTGTCACAGAAACATAAACCATAAACATGCTGCCCCAGTGCATGCTGGGAGGCCTCACTACACCAGGAGACAAAAACCTGATCACCAATAATCACCTTCAATCTGCTGTTATTGATTTCTGCTGTTTTCATATTCAGGAAGAATCTGAAGGAGGCTGTTTAACAGAAGAGGGTGGTGGTGACGTGATGACGTGGTGACGTTCAGAGACACACGTCATGTAACTGCACACAAGAGAAAAGGTGTTTCCAAAAATGAAGCGGAGTGAGATGTCGCTGCTTCATCACCTCGCCTGATAACGTCTTTGTTCCTGGAAATCCGCTCAGAGTGAGACCTCTTCACTACCCCCTCTCTGATGGATCCGGTTGGCACGCGGCCCGACTCACCCCCGTCAAGGTAGACAGGAAATAAAATGTCACACTTCCGGTTCAGATTTCCAAAATAATGCTCATGTCTGCATTCAGTCAGATGTACCAGATGTTTTCTTGAAGCTTCTGGTTTGTGATGAAGATCCTTTATTAATGAATTTATTTATTCTTACCACCTTAACGCTGCCGCAGGTTTTAAATTTGGTTTAAAGGTTTCAGATCGTGCTGGTTTGACTCTTGTAGGGGATTCATTTCATAGTTTATTTCAGTATTGATTGTCATTATTTTTAAAGTACAGCATCTAATGATTTAATCTTCCAACACAGAGCCAACGCAGTACGACTTAAACTGTATTTTTGTTATCAGTGAAAAACACATCAGCTAACTAACGTTTCCTGATCCATGAAGCTGCTGATCAGGAAACATCTGGTCACAGAAAGTAAAGAAACAGAACTGAATGAAGAAAAAGATGAGACTTCATCAGCTGGAAAAATACAATGAACTATCTCACAAAATACAAAACACTGATGACACATGAATCAAGGTTGAGTTTGTGGGATTTAAAATAGAATCACTTAAAACAAAGACCCCAATGAGTTTCTGTCCTGTTTTTACTGCGTTCCTGTAATATAGAAATATACATAACTATATATATATATATAGTTATGTGCAGTTTATTGACATGACAGGCAAAGTTGTTTGTCTTGTGAACTTTGTATTTTATCAGTCATGACTGTTTTCAAAGGTTGTTCAGAAAAAAGAAAAATGTAAAAGTAGAAACATTGAACCATCAGCTTGTGGTCACAGCTCCTCTTTAATGTGCATCTATTTTATTTATTGATGAGCAAACAAACTGTATTCAGAAGAAGAAGATTTATTAAGTTTAAAACCAGCAGAATGAAGAACAGGCTGTTCTCCATCACGTTTATTCTGAAGGCCATCTTTTCCACCGGAAGTCCTTCCTTTTCTCTTCTTCGCTGGGTCTGGCTTGACGGAGCGGCAGTCTGTGCGGAAGTTCTTTCATCCCGCAGGAGGAGAAGAAGAGCTGCTCCGTCTTCACGCACCGAGCCTCCGCACCGAACCTTTCCGAGCCCGGGAACATCCACTCCTCCGCCGGCCTCCGGTACCACGGTGAGTCGACGGGTTGTGCCCGGGAAAACCCAAAGAGCTGCCCGCGGCCTGCTGCTCTCGGTGCCAGCTGAATGCGGGAGGCAGTGCGGGGGTGGCGTGACTGTTTGCGGGAGATATCGCTGTAACCGTGAGGTTAGCGGCATTTACAACTACTACATCCGGTTTAGGTTTTAAAAATAAATGGCAAAACAATCAAATCAACGGTTTAACGCGTCTCGAGAAGCTCCGTTTGGTTCATTCGTTGTGTAACTGTGACAAAGCTCATTCAGACGATGATCAGTACATCCGTGCGACCCTCTTCCCGCCTGTTCTCTACTTGTCGAAGTGTTTCTGTTTTATTTTGGAGCGTCACCGCAGTAACTTCCGGTCTGGTGGCCGCTAGCCCCTGTTAGCTTGACGCAGCTAACCGCCGCGGAGCTGTAATCTCCATTTTAGCTCGTCAGTGTCCGACCGCTCCGACACGGCCTCCCCTCTTCAGGGTTCACTCTCACCGCCTCACACGGGTCATTGTCGGTTCTCTGAAGGCGGGCCTGTCGGTGATTGACAGCCGGTGATTGCGTGAATGCCCCCCCCCCCCCCCCCATACCCGCGGCGGCGCTGCGGGGGCGGCGAGCTGCTGTGGCTCAGTTACAGGACCGTCTTATTTTCTACCCTTTTACAACAGAGTCTGGTGTTACTGTTGAAACTTCACAAACACTATCGACCTCAAACCGAACTGGATCAGGAGAGTTTTCTCTAAACGTGCAGAACTTTGTTTCGGATCTCAGCAGCCGGCTGTTGACCTGAGTTTCAGACCGGCAGGTGTTGAGGTCTGAGGCTGTGACTATAACCTGACTGTTGACCTGAGTTTCAGACCGGCAGGTGTTGAGGTCTGAGGCTGTGACTATAACCTGACTTAACCTGAGTTTCAGACCGGCAGGTGTTGAGGTCTGAGGCTGTGACTATAACCTGACTGTTAACCTGAGTTTCAGACCGGCAGGTGTTGGGGTCTGAGGCTGTAACTATAACCTGACTGTTGACCTGAGTTTCAGACCGGCAGGTGTTGAGGTCTGAGGCTGTGACTATAACCTGACTTAACCTGAGTTTCAGACCGGCAGGTGTTGAGGTCTGAGGCTGTGACTATAACCTGACTGTTGACCTGAGTTTCAGACCGGCAGGTGTTGGGGTCTGAGGCTGTAACTATAACCTGACTGTTGACCTGAGTTTCAGACCGGCAGGTGTTGAGGTCTGAGGCTGTGACTATAACCTGACTTAACCTGAGTTTCAGACCGGCAGGTGTTGAGGTCTGAGGCTGTGACTATAACCTGACTTAACCTGAGTTTCAGACCGGCAGGTGTTGAGGTCTGAGGCTGTGACTATAACCTGACTGTTAACCTGAGTTTCAGACCGGCAGGTGTTGGGGTCTGAGGCTGTAACTATAACCTGACTGTTGACCTGAGTTTCAGACCGGCAGGTGTTGAGGTCTGAGGCTGTGACTATAACCTGACTTAACCTGAGTTTCAGACCGGCAGGTGTTGAGGTCTGAGGCTGTGACTATAACCTGACTGTTAACCTGAGTTTCAGACCGGCAGGTGTTGAGGTCTGAGGCTGTAACTATAACCTGACTTAACCTGAGTTTCAGACCGGCAGGTGTTGAGGTCTGAGGCTGTAACTATAACCTGACTTAACCTGAGTTTCAGACCGGCAGGTGCTTGAGGTCTGAGGCTGTGACTATAACCTGACTGTTAACCTGAGTTTCAGACCGCAGGTGTTGAGGTTCGAGGCTGTGACTATAACCCGACTGTTAACTGGAGTTTCAGAATCGCAGGTGCTGAGGTCTTGAGGCTGTGACTATAACCTGACTGTTAACCTGAAGCCATAATCGGCAGGTGCTGAGGTCTGAGGCCAGCAACTATAACCGATTCTAACCTGAGTTTCAGACCGCAGGGTGTTGAGGTCTGAGGCTGTAACTATAACCCGGACTGTGCCAACTCCTGAGTTTCAGACCGCAGGTGTTGGGGTCTGAGGCTGCGTGACTATAACCTGACTGTTAACCTGAGTTTCAGAACCGCAGGTGCTGAGGTCTGAGGCTGTGACTATAACCCGACTTAACCTGAGTTTCAGACCGCAGGTGCTGAGGTCTGAGGCTGTGACTATAACCTGACTTAACCTGAGCTTCAGACCGGCAGGTGCTGAGGTCTGAGGCTGTAACTATAACCTGACTGTTAACCTGAGTCAGGACCTGCAGTGTTGCGTCTGAGGCTGTGACTATAACCCGACTGTTAACTCTGAGTTTCAGACCGCAGGTGTTGAGGTCTGAGGCTGTGGACTATAACCTGACTGTTGGTCCTGAGTTTCAGGACCGGCAGGTGTTGAGGTCTGAGGCTGTAACTATAACCTGACTTAACCTGAGTTTCAGACCGGCAGGTGTTGAGGTCTGAGGCTGTAACTATAACCTGACTGTTAACCTGAGTTTCAGACCGGCAGGTGTTGGGGTCTGAGGCTGTGACTATAACCTGACTGTTAACCTGAGTTTCAGACCGGCAGGTGTTGAGGTCTGAGGCTGTAACTATAACCTGACTTAACCTGAGTTTCAGACCGGCAGGTGTTGGGGTCTGAGGCTGTAACTATAACCTGACTTAACCTGAGTTTCAGACCGGCAGGTGTTGGGGTCTGAGGCTGTAACTATAACCTGACTTAACCTGAGTTTCAGACCGGCAGGTGTTGGGGTCTGAGGCTGTAACTATAACCTGACTTAACCTGAGTTTCAGACCGGCAGGTGTTGGGGTCTGAGGCTGTAAACTATAACCTGACTGTTAACCTGAGTTTCAGACCGGCAGGTGTTGAGGTCTGAGGCTGTAACTATAACCTGACTGTTGACCTGAGTTTCAGACCGGCAGGTGTTGAGGTCTGAGGCTGTAACTATAACCTGACTGTTAACCTGAGTTTCAGACCGGCAGGTGTTGAGGTCTGAGGCTGTAACTATAACCTGACTGTTAACCTGAGTTTCAGACCGGCAGGTGTTGGGGTCTGAGGCTGTAACTATAACCTGACTGTTAACCTGAGTTTCAGACCGGCAGGTGTTGAGGTCTGAGGCTGTAACTATAACCTGACTTAACCTGAGTTTCAGACCGGCAGGTGTTGGGGTCTGAGGCTGTAACTATAACCTGACTTAACCTGAGTTTCAGACCGGCAGGTTTTGGGGTCTGAGGCTGTAACTATAACCTGACTTAACCTGAGTTTCAGACCGGCAGGTGTTGGGGTCTGAGGCTGTAACTATAACCTGACTGTTAACCTGAGTTTCAGACCGGCAGGTGTTGAGGTCTGAGGCTGTAACTATAACCTGTCATTCATCTTTCCCTTCGTCATAACTCTGCTCATCCTGTAGTTTCACTGTTAGTTTGCAGTGATGTGTTTTGTAATGAGATTTAAAACTAATCTGTATGTCAACTTGAGGAGATTTGTGTAATTTATTTATTAGTTGTAAAATGTGCCTCTTTGGTCAAATCAAACTTCATTGATGTGTCTACTACTAAATACAAACTTCAGAAATAAGGAGTTAAACGACCAAACAGATTTAAACTGATCCAGTAAAAACAAGATGACTCTTTGGACTCTTCCATTCAAAAAAAGCTAAAATCTGAATTGAGGTTGGATGAAAAAAAGAACTGTAAAACAATTTGTAATCCTGTCTGTCTCCCCGTATATGAAGAACGCTGAAGTAATTCTGCTTTGAGGGGAAACTTTCTTGCTTGCTGAAGTTTGATGAAACAGGAGCTAAATGACAGAAGTCAGACCTCTGAATTATTCGCGTCTGATCTTCATGAGTCATAGCAGGACTGAGAGCTAGTTCTGCCTCGCTGAGCACCACCAGCCAAACGTTATGAAATACTCTGCAACGCAGTAAGAGTTGACCACAGAGAAACCTCATAGCAGGAAGAATGCAGCCGTTTCATCTGTTCATGTCTTCCTCTGTCTGCAGGGCGATGGCGAGGCCGAGCCACAGCGATCATGTCCTCCAGCAGCTCAACAACCAGCGGGAGTGGGGCTTCCTGTGCGACTGCCTCATCGCCATTGGTGACATCTACTTCAGGGCACACAAGGCCGTCTTGGCGGCCTGCAGCTCCTACTTCAGGATGATGTTCATCCGGGACCAGCAGGGGACGGGCCGCCTGGACCTCAGTAACATGCAGATCAGCGCAGAGTGCTTCGATCTCATCCTGCAGCTCATGTACCTCGGACGCATTGTGGTGGGGAGCTACGAGTTTGAGGAGCTCAAGGCCTCCATGGTGTACCTGCAGATGTACTACATCCCTGACTCACTGGAGGATCTCAGGGACATCAGGAGCTCCAACCTCACCCCGTCCTCCTCAGCCTCCTCCTCCTCGTCCAGTTCCTCCATTGGCCCTGCCGGCGGGAAAATGATGTTTGGAGTCCGCATGTACGAGCAGCAGAGGCCTGCTGCACCGGAAGCGGAGCCTTTACCGAAAGCTGTCAACAACACTGCTGGGCGTCCAGCTGTTCCAGCAACCGTCAGCAGACCGGTGGTGGAGGAGGTGGTGGTGAACACTCCTCTAATAGTGGCACCACCGGTGGTGGACGGAGGAGTCGAGCAGCCATGTGATTTGAGAAAGAGGTCCACCGGCAGGAGTTCAACTCTCAAAGACCGTCCTAGGTTTGGCCGCACCTACACCTGCGACGACTGCGGCTTCGTCTTTAGCTGCGAGAAGCTTTTAATCGAACACATCCTGACCTGCACCAACCGGAAGGCCTTTCTTCCGCCAAGAGGTAACGTTGAAGGTGACAATGATTCCAGTAAAGCTGAGAGCTCCGCCTCTGAGAGCATAGAGGAGCAAAGGGTCATCTGTAAAGGCGAGGACGACTGGCCCGAGGCCAAGGCCGACTCTGACGTCCCCATCAGGTCGGTGGCAGCCGGGACAGACGGTGAGCCTGGGTCAACCAGGAGTATCTCCATCAAGACGGAACCAGAAGAAAGCATATTTCCTGAGATAGAGGTGGTCCGGGTCGGTGAGCACACCGCCAGAGACTGTAGTACACGGTTCAGTGATGCCACACGTAAAGACTTGCGGAGGGAGAAAAGTGGATCAGACCGTGAACCAGAGCCCAGCGTCTCGGGTATGGATAACAGCTGTGAGCCTTTCGAAGGCCACATGTCCAGCACTGAAGATTCAGGAATCCCTGCCAAGCTGCGTAAGGTCAAAGAGGAGAAGCAGGATGCGGACTGTGCCCCCTGTGAACTGTGTGGTGCTCTGTTAACGGAGGAGGACAAGTCGGCCCACTATCTGTCCAACCACATGGGCCAGATATGTGCCTGTGGGAGGTGTGGCCAGGTGCTGATCAAAGGCCGCCAGCTCCAGGAGCACGCAGAGCGCTGCGGCGAATCCCAAGGCGGTGAGTCAGACTCCCATGGGGAGGACGAGGCGTCCCTGCTGGAGGAGCCGCAGGGGATGGAGGAGGGCCTGCTGGAGGCAGCCGACCTGGCCTGCTCTCATTGCGGTCTGCTGTTCCAGAACGAAAGCCTGGCGCTGGAGCACGCCTTGTCCTGCCACGACCAGGAGCTGTTCCGTCCGGTGCTGCTGGAGGAGAGCGGTGAACCGGATCACCGCCGCAAACACTTCTGCAGCATCTGCGGTAAAGGCTTCTATCAGCGCTGCCACCTGCGGGAGCACTACACCGTCCACACCAAGGAGAAGCAGTTCACCTGCCAGACCTGTGGGAAGCAGTTCCTGCGGGAGCGCCAGCTCAGGCTGCACACCGACATGCACAAAGGCATGGCGCGCTACGTGTGTCCGGTCTGCGACCAGGGAACCTTCCTCAAACACGACCACGTCCGACACATGATCTCCCACCTGTCGGCCGGGGAAACCATCTGCCAGGTGTGTTTCCAGATCTTCCCCGGCGGAGAACAGCTGGAGAAACACATGGACGTCCACCTGTACATCTGCGGCGTCTGTGGAGAGAAGTTCCGCCTCCGTAAAGACATGAGGAGCCACTATAACTCCAAGCACACCAAAAGACTATAGGAACGATCCAAACCGTCCTCTGCATTTATACTAGTTTGTTACTAAAAAAAGCCATAAATGTGAGAACAAATGTATGCACTTGAACACCAAAAAGACTATTTTTAACCTGCACTTTTAAAGTATATGCATAACCTAAATGGGCGTTCACACTGTGAGCAGCGGGGCTGGTGATTGGTCGCTCTGTTATAACTTTGATGGCAACTGTGTAACAGTGCAGCATTTTGTGTCAACTTTGATAAAAAGTAAAACAGAAAGACGAATTACATTTTCACAGCTTACATTCAGGATTTTATGAGATGTCTCTTTCTGTCACCTGATAAAAGTCAGAATTAACTTCTGTCCATGAAACACACATCACATTAGGCGGAAAATGATCAAGTTTAGAAATTGTAGCTAACTGTCGTCAGCCACTGTTTGAGGAAGACGGCCATCACAGCTAACCAGCTAAATAGCTAACTAAATGTATATTATTACTTAGAATATTTATAAAGAAGCTGGGATTTTATATACAAGATAATAAATGTGATAATTTCATTTGGAACATCAAACAGTAACGGATGACCATCTTTAGGTCCCAGAGTCTGAAAAGATTCTTTAAGTCGTCCAGAAACCTAAAGAAATAAAACTTACACTGAGATGAAACGGACACATTAGCAGATCCTCACATTAGAGGAGTTGGAACCAGTTACCAAATTGTTCTGTCAAGTTAAGTAATCTGTTCAGAATGTACCAAAGTCCCGCTGGCAGATGGAGAGAGATGGACTTATCATCAGATGAACTATGGATTTAAGAGACTTTGGGACTTTTAAGTTTTTTTTCTGTTGGTGTTTCTCAACTCATCTCCAGCACACAGGTCAACGGGCCTGTTGAGAAAACTCCCACGCTGCCTCTCCACTTGTGGTTGATGATTGTGTTGCTCACAGTGTGAACGCACAGTAAGACCGGCAGTGAACTCCGAAAGAAATCAAAACTGGCGCGACTTCAGAGTCTGATCCTAACTGCAGGAAAACAATCACAGAGGGGTCAGAGTCAGAATTATATTACTACTATAACCAGGGAGGGGAATGGAGGCACCGGGAAAATAACCGCTGACTAGGTCCAAAGTTGCACCTGATGCCCAGTTCGGTTTCCTTTTGGAGGGAACTGTCTGTCAGAATTTCAGAGGGCTGCGATGCCTCAACATTTTCTAGCTTTGATGTCGACTCGTTTCCCAGAATACTAAAGTCTCTGAAGATGAAACACATTGAGTTTTTTAATGTTGAGCGAAGTCGATGGGAAAAAGACTGAATTCTGCTTTCTGATTCTTTGTTTTGTGAGTCTGATAGCACAGTAATTCATACTCTTCTCTTTTCCTTCAGTTATTGTTCGGCTTTACATTCACTGCGTCACGATGATGCTGCACTCGCTGTCCAACATGCTCTGTGATTGGTGCCTTTACTGTAACCGTGGTGCACACTAGTGGCAGTGCATCACCTCTGTCTTTTCCTTCCTGTCTTCACAGTGATGCATGTTGGAGGACGGGAAGGCACAAGTAAGGGTCCCCTGTTTCAAAGTGAATATTTAAACGTCAGATTGTGACATAGTTGAACAACAAAACACTAGAAGTGGTCAGCTCATTGAAATGTGCTGGACCAGACTTGACTTTTTCTCGCGTTGTTCTTCCTGTGTTTACTTTCTCGCTCCCGCCCCAGACACATCTAACCAATGAGAGGAGAGATCAATCTCACCTGGCTTCTGGTGGTGCATTTTGGTTTGAAGGGGAAAAGACAAGTTTACCAACTCATCCACTGATCCAGACCAGAGCAACCCAGCTATTGGTTTTAAAACTTCTCAAGTCTTCTGTCTTTGACTTAATCTATTGCCTTATGAGTCATGTAAAGTTGTTTCTCACTGCAGTTGTGTTCTGGCTGTTAAGGACATGTGCTCCAAGCAAGACCACACCACGTGTTTAGAACCAAGCCAAACATTTCAAAACCACCTTAAACCATCTCAGAAATGTCTAAACCACAGACTGTATATAAAGATGGACGACGCGTCTCCTCTTCCTCCCATTGTAAAAAATGAAGCCAAAATACCCCGGATACAGGAGCTGCCATCTTGCGCTGGTCACGTCATTTGGAGCCAGAGTCTGCACAGTAGTGATCAGTGGTGGAGCTGCGGTATCGAGTTCCCGCCTATACAGCTGCCTGAGCCAATCGCAACACACTCACGGCTGTCAATCATGACATGACACCCCGTTTTTATAGCATCAAATAACTAATTAAAACCAAACTGATCAGAAAAAACGAACACTTGAACAAACATCAGCGTGATAAGAACCTAAAATGACAGAAACCATCTTTGGGAGCATTTTATTTGACGTGTACTTTGATTTTTCAGTTTGGCCCATGTCCCATCTGCTAACATGGAGGAGGTGGGGCATGTGACCTGTACTGCAGCCAGCCACCAGGGGGCGATCCAGATGTTTTGGCTTCACTTTTGGGGAGCTGTCATTTCGTCCATCTTTATATACAGTCTATGGTCTAAACCAGTTACAAGTTGACCTAAATCAGTTCTGGACAAGACGCCTGTAAGGAGACGTCACTTCATCTCGTACGAATTCTGTGGCAGTAAATGTCGCCTTCTGTCCTTCCACGGTTAATTGGACAATCAATGTTATGATGAAGATGCTGCTGTCTTTGTGTTGAGTGTTTTTCTTTACAATCGGTTAATTTAATTCATGTGGACTGGAGAGAACTCTAAATGTGTCTGTGATCATTTAATGTTGCCTTAAAGGGTAATTCCAGTATTTTTAAACCTGGGCTCTATTTTGATGGAAAGGATCTCTACAGAGACGGACCTTCTGTCAAAGAGTAAGATCCTTTTTGTTTAACCAGAGACACCGTCGTCTTCCTGCAACAACTCAACCTCGTGAGATTTCAGAGCGAGACTTCTGTTTCTGGTGAATCTAAATCTTTAATGGTATGTCTCTGTAGGGATCCATCCCATAATGTTGTCAGACAGTTAGCAGTTAGCATCTGAACCAGAGTCAGCGGCAAAAACAAGCACTTTTATTGGACAGACTTTGATTGGCACACTTGCCCACAAGGATTATGTTGCGATCTACTGGACCAATTCCAAAACCTTTGGTACCTATCAGTCATTTAGACCCCAACATGTAAAAATAGGGCCCGGGTTTAAAAGTACAGAAGTTACCCATTAAATTGGTTCAGAATCAAACTGAACCAGTTAAATGAAAGGGCACTTGGATACAGAGTCAGGTCACTTTAAAAATATCTTCTTCTACCAGCAACTAGACTCCTGGAAACTGGATTCAGAAGCCGGTGGGCAGAAATGTCCTCTTGAAGGTAAAACGTCCCGTCAGTGATGTCGGCACTTGTTTCTGATCCGTCAGCCGTTGTTGGGGAGTGACAGTCGGTCACGCATGTTGGTTCTGAAGCTGCATCTTCTACACGTGTTCAGCTGGTTTTGTTGCTCTCAAGTTTTTCTCACTGATGTTCAGTTTGTGGAGTTTTGAAGAAAGCCGCTCTGATCTGTTGGAGTAAACACAAGCCTTTCTGAAGCTCTTAATAAACCAAGTGAATCTGTTTTCTCAGCAGTTTTTCCGTTTCTGTTTGTGCTTTGTTCAACATGAATCTGGTTTTCCTTCCTTCGAGGCAGCCTTGACTTTAATTTCCTTTCCATGGCGATTAGCTGGCAGCACATTGACTGTGTTGGATTAGCTGCAGCACATTTTGTCCATAGATCCAGTGTTTTAGTACAGACATCACTCAAACTACATTACCCTGCAGTAACTCTGATAAAAACAGGTTTCACAGTTCTACAAATATAAAATCTAACCAAACTGATTTAAGTGCTCCTCTAAATCTGCTTCGCACCCAATCAGTAAATCAGTTTAGTCTTCCTCCCAAGTCATAAGCTTTAAACAAAGTGAGTCTTGAAACAGGTTATTAAACCGAAAACCCCAAAGAGAAGCAGTTTACAGCGTGCCCTCCAATAAATAATGAATCGGTTCTGTCAATAGTTTCAGCTTGTTCATTAGATCCTGGATGACATGAATGACCTGCAGAAGGCACAGTAATGTGTCTGCCTCCTCTCCTGCAGGTCACTGTTCGTCCACAGGGGGGAGCTGGAGGACAAACTTCACTGCTGCTGAGCATCATGAACCTGTGATCCAAATATAAACCACAATGAAGCCCCGCCCACCTACAATGTTCAAACCACATGATTGGACGCTGCTGCTGTCACTCCCACATTGATTGACAGGTCTGTTGATACAAACAATAACAAACCTGAATTATAGTTTTTCTGATGCTGTTGAAGGTCAGTGATGTTTGGAAACACATTTATAAACAAAATAAAAAGATTATTTTCTTCTTTATGTCAATAATATTTATTGTGAAATATTACTGATTGGCCTTTAAAGACTGCTGAAGAAGCTCCCAATTTTTGTAACTTTACCAAACTGACCAGCCTCCTTTTTGTGCAGCAGCTGGTCAGGTGTGAAAACAGGTGGAGCTCTGCTAAAATAACCTCAATGTGTGTTTCATTTAATCATCAGGCACCTGATCTTCGGTGTTCAGGAACATAAAAGTTACCAAACATCATGAGGGTTAAAAGATCTGGTAGCTCTGCACACGTTATTATTATTTAAAGGAGTCATAGATAAAATACGATTAGAGAGAACTTCACTGAAAACTGAAATCATCTCAATTCACAAAGTTCACAAATCGTTTGAACTCCAAGTCACTAAAAAAAGCTTCAGGCCTTAAAAACAGTAACTACTAACAAGCTTCAGACGAGTGATTCACTAAATCAGGTCGCACCATTAAAAATGTCTCCGCTAGTAAAGCAAAGCAAATCTGTTGCTAGGAAACATCTATAGCGCCGTCCAATCAGGAGCAACCATCTATGTAAACAGGAAGTCACTGTAGCATCACGAGCTGTAATATCACCTTCAGATGCTTTATCAGTTAACTGTGGCTGCTCTGTTTTATTGATACCTGTGTTGTATGTATATATGTGTTCAGAGTGAGCGGGAAATGTCCGACAGTATTTGGTCATTTAGTCTTTTTAAAATAATGTTTAGTAATTTCAGGTGTTTGTTGTGAAATGTAATTTAAATCCTCTCAGTTTACAGCTGTATTAGGCAGCGTTTTGATGGAGAGTCAGATTAGATATGTCAACAATATGACCTCTGTCACTCCTCAGCCTATTAGCATGCTAATGTTAGCTCTGAAGTAAGAACCAGGCTCAGTTTAACTTGTGAACTGCAGCCGGCTGCTGGTCCATCCGGCTCCTCAGGACTAACGTGACGTGGGATTCAAACCCACAACTCTACAGATTACTACTTCTTTATCTACATGTGGCAGCGACGACACACCACACATGAACTTTTTCAGGGACTGTTGGGTTAAAAATAAAAATCAATAAAGCAGAGAGGATAATTCAGGAAATGACGGATGATCCGATCCTCGTCTGACAGGATTAAAACGAGTTGCAATCAGCCGGAAACCTCGTTCAGCTGATGGAGCGACCTGTTGATGCTTCCAGGTTGAAAACACTCTGACCGACCTTCACTAAATACATCAATCATCAGAGATCAAATGTGGCCCTGAAAGTGAGGGAGGAGAACATCTAAAGGGACGAGTCAGGAAAGGAAGTGTTCAGAAGATCAGAAATCCCCTTCGTTCTTCCCAAACTTCCTTCATGTATTTATTTACCGATATGTTGAGGGAAGATTTAAACCTTTTGTTCACAGCTCCTCGTATTTACAGATTAAAGCCATCAGCTCTGTTGCTCAGATTAACATGATGGATTACTGAATAATAAAAGTGTTGTTTGTTTTTCAGAGGTGACGGTCGGGACACTAAATCCCTTCATCTGATGGTTTCCTCAAAGTCAGCTGACCTGTTTTGGAGAGAAAACCACAGAGATCAGAAATACTTCAGTGTTTTAGTTGGAAGAATTAACAGTGAATCAGATTGTGAGGAACAAAGTCCAACAGACTTCATGTTGTGCAAACAGAAGCTTCATTCTGTTCAGGGGTCAAAGCACTGAGTGTCTGGATCTAGGAGAACATGTCACTCTGCAGTCTGTCTGGCTGTCCTCAGGTTGAGATGGTGTCCAGCAGGTTTCTGATGGTGTTGGTGGTTTGTGGTCTGGACTGGCCAACAGAAGGAAATGAAGAGCAGGGAGTTCTGCTGCAGCAGCTGATGGCCAGAGTGGAGAAGCTGGAGAAGGACAGAGGTCCGTGTGATGACACACTGGTTTATAACTGTTGTAATCAAAGATTAAATGACAATAATAATTCAAGTTTACAGGAAATGTTACTGTGAGTTTCAGACACAGAGTTCCTTGGTGTAACCAGGTCATGTGAGAAGGGTCCAGCTGCAGAACTCGTGTCTGGGGACCTTCAGGTCTGCCAGCCAATAGGAAGAGAGCGAGCTGCGTTACCTCTGTTAGCGGTCACATTTCTCTGATCAAGACTTTAGTATTATTAACATAATATTTTTGTCAGCTAAAAAAGCCTGTTTGAGAAGCTAATACTGATGTTAGCCCCTTTTTACATGTTTATAAAACCATGTGAAACAGATTGTTATATAATATCTCCTCTGGGATCAAACTGAAACGTAAACCTCTCTTGTATTGTTAGTGTCAGTGTTTGATTTTAGTGAATTATGTCTAAACACATACTGCCTAAAAAACACCAACTAATGTTAGTATGTCTACAGTTAACATAATGACAAACATCAGGGCCCATAAAAGCGATCCATAAAAACCGCATCAGATATTGGCACTTCAGACCTCGTTAGCAATAAAACGAGTTCACATGTTCTTATACATGCTGACAGTCCATGCAGGTACACAGGTGCTTCACAGGTGAGCATGCGGCCTACAGCCTGTGATAGGAAGTAGTTTCACTATAAAAACTGGACCTGTTGGTTCATCACAGTCTCCATCCATGTGGATTTTGACTGTAGACTAGATTCATCTCAGCCAACCTAGAGTCTTCTGACAGTGGGTTTGGACTGGTCTGGCTTCAGCTGAAGGGAACGGTAGACTTTAATGAAAACCTCCTGTTCAGAGACTGTTTGTCACCCTGCAGGTAAATCTCAGGTGGCGTTCTCAGCCTCCCTCGTCACCACTGAACAGTGGACCCATCATGGGCCTTTTAACACCGACACCGCGCTGGTGTTCAAGAAGGTGACGACAAACATCGGCAACGCATACAACCCAGACACAGGTACGACTCACCTGTTCAGGTTCAGGACATCAGCAGTGAGCTGGGAGGACAGACGGGTTTGGGAGAGTCTTTGATCCCTGATGCATCTGGCAGACTGTGGTTCCCATAAGTGAGAGGGATTTCCAGTTGAGTAGTAATAGTAGTAATAATATTTGATCACAGATAGATGCTACCAGGGTCAAGAATGAACCTTCATGTGTTTTCTATCTGCCTCCTCTACGGTTAAGGTTTGGTTAAGCTTTTGGTAAGAAGACTCAGGTGTTGGCCCTGGACTGTTTTCCAGCTCTTACATTTTCCAACAGGACACCTGACATCACAAGCTTGTTTGTCCCTGTCCTCTGACTGTAGGCATCTTCACAGCACCCACGAAGGGACTCTACTACATCAGGTTCACTGGCAGTGTTGGAAACTCAGGGTCCCTGAACGCAGCGCTGTTGAAGAACGGTGACAACATGTTCGCCATCTACAACACAGTGGGTAATTTTAGCAGCAACTCCAACGGCATGACGCTGGTCCTGGAGCAGGGGGACCAGCTCTGGATCACCCTCTGGTCCCAGCAAAGCATCTTCGATCAGAGTCGACTCAGCACCTTCAGCGGCTTCCTCGTGTTCCCCATGTAGTTGGAGGCCGACGCACCTGCGGCTGCCTGGAGACGGGGGAGAAGAGCACCCAGATTGTGGTCCTGAACCCAAAAACTGACCTACTGTTGAGAAGTAAACAGCCGGTTTGTCACTGCTGGTCTGAGAAGCTCAAAGAAATAAAAGTCTGTTGTTCTGTGTGTGTGGTGGGGTTAATCAGTCTTTTTCCTGTTAAAGTGGTTTGGTGGCCTAAACACTGCACATTCAAATCCTTTATCCACACATTCCTTACGTATCGCTGCATCGAGGCCAGGACCGTTTTCAAAAAAACACTGAAATCAGATTTTTAATCTTGTACTCTGTTTGCAGCTGCGTGACTTTAATCTTTGACTGAACTGTTATTCATGGAAGAACACTTTTAAATGACAACACATTGTGTAAAAACCCTCCAGACCTGCAGGTTGCTGCAGAATCTGCAGTTTGTCTCTTCCAGTGTTCATCCAGCTCAACAACATGTCGGACATTTTTCAACTTTTCATGATGTTTTTTAGCAGCAGGTCAAAAATACATTTTCCTGATGACAACGAATCTGACCACAAAGAAATGATTTAAAATAATATAATGTTAAATAACATCATCTGATTGGACTTTGGTGTTTTTAGCTGAACACACAAGTAAAGTAAAAATACCACAATGTAAAAGTACAAGTAATATGTCCCTTTGTGTATCATATGTTGGGAATACTCAAGTAAAGTACAAGTATCTCATAATTGTACTTCAGTGACAGTACTTATTTCCACCGGTGCCAACAGGGGAAACGTTCAGTAAACAGGAAGTTTGTGTCGGAGTCGTGTCAAAGGTCAGACGAGTCGAAACCTTCCAGCTGACAGGAGAAAACATCAGTCGGATGTTTGTTTAGAGATTATTTTCATTATCGATTCATCTGCTGAATATTTTCACCACTAATCGTTCAGTTTAGAATGGTGAGAAATGCTCTTTAGTTTTAAACTGTCCAAAACACAAAGATGCTTCATTTACTGTCAGAGACGACAAAGAAAAGCTGCAGATTAATCGTTTAAGTACATTTTCAGACAGAAATGTCATATTTCTGTCTGAAAATTAATCAATTATCAAAATAGTTGGTAATTAATCAATGAATCGACCAATGGTTGCAGCTCTAGTCCTGTCTGTTCCACTTCCTGACCCAAACAAAGATGGCGGCCAGAGAAATCATTTATGGCTGATATCTTTCCTTAAAATGTAAAAGTCAGATTTATGAGCTTCACTCATTATTGGATATTTTAAATAATTTTAATTGTGTTTCCTGTGCAGATTAAGGGGTACAGAATGAGAGCACGACATTTTCTGAAAAAGGAGATTTATTCTTGAAACAGTCAAAATATTAAATCTGAGAAACCTCAGGTCAGCTGAATAAAACTGAACTAATAAAATACTGACAGGTTTTCATCTGAGTAAGATCCGGGCGGAGGTGAAAACTCAAGACCTGTCTGTGAAGTCCTGGTCCTGGTCCTGGTTTTAGTGATGTCACATATTGAAATGATCAAATATAGCAGATTTCTAACAGTGTCATAAATAAAGAGACTTACGGTAATAAAACACATGAGAGACACACAGTTAACGGACCCAGATCACATAAAGCCAGACCTGCACCTGTATGCCATAATATTGATCCTTCATCAGGTCACAAACTGCATCCAACATAAAGGTGTGTTTTATTTTGAAAGAGTCACTAGTATCTAGTAATAATCCGTCACTTTTCCTCAGAACCGTCGCTGAGCTCCTCCATCCCGGACCCGGAGGACTCCGTCTCCGTCCACCCGACACCAGCCGCCGGATCCCGGCCCCCCGCGGCCCGGTGTGTCGGCAGGTTGGACGGATCCTCCGCGGTCACAGCGGGAGGCTCGACGGGGGTCGGGGCCGGAGAGGTGAAGCCCTGTCCGGCCTGAGGGGGCTCGGCCGGTCCGGTGGAGGGGACCAGGGGAACCTGAGCCGTCTGACTGTTGGTGTTCCCGGGAGAGTCTTCCACTGATCCGGTACTGTGAGTGTTTCTGTCGTTACTGGTTTTATCAGACTTATTAGAGGACACGTGGCTGTCTTTATCAATATTAAGATCAATATTAAGATCAATAGAAGTGTTGCTGACTGTGGACCTGACTTCACTACATTTGATCTTGTTTTGATTATTGGGACCAGCTTTAGTATCAGTCCTATTCATCTCAGCCCTGGAGGTCCCGGTCCCGGTGCGGGTCAGTCCGGGTCCAGCTGTGGGTTTCCAGATGAGACTGTAGTAAACAGCCAGGATGACAGCGGCCAGAGACACGGACAGGACGTAAACCACCACGGTGGCCAGTCTCACCCACCTCTTGTTGGCTTTGGCCACCAGCTTCGCCTTCTTGTCCCCGGTGTAGGTGGCTGGTTTGCCCCGCTCCGTCGGGCCGAATGCGGGGGTCCAATTCCGCGGGTCCCGCATGATGGACCGGCTGGAGGAGGAGGAGGAGGAGGCGGTGTGTGAGGCCAGTCACAGCCGGAGCGGTGTGTCTGCAGCCCGGCAGAGATCTGTCAGCCTCCCGGTCCCCCCATCATCCGCATCTGGACCCGCAGCTGGAGTCTGCCAGCGGTTTATAGACGGACTGAGCCGCGTCAAGGTACACCAAGTTAACCACGGACCGGAAGTGTCTTCAAAATAAAAGCCTAATGTTTATAAAAGAATCGTTGCGTTTCAAACTTCAGCAGGAAAACGTTTCTGTTTGAACGCGTGGACACGTGCGGTGTTTGTTGTTGTTTCATGCGGTGTGAATGCAACAGCTTCAGTTCATTAATATAGTTTTATTTTGACATGCTCAGGAAGCTGGAGAACAGCTGTTTGTCACATTAAAACTTTGTGTTTATGAAGACTTTAAAGAAAGAAGCAGCAGAAGTGAACACACACACACACACACACGATTTAAAATATACATCATGCATATTTCTGTGTGTGACAGCATTAAGTGCAAACTGTATCCTGCTGTTATTTTATATTATTTTATGTGCTCTCATAAACAGTTTTGGACTTTTTATCTTTTGTGGTGAAAGTTTTGTTTTTCACTTCAGGTTTAATTTTGAAAATTCTCGCCGGAAGTCCAGTGTTGAATTCTGGGTGTTTGAGTGAAGTCTGGCTCAGATTCTAACTGCTGACTGAAAAGTCAATAAAAACTCTTTAACACTGTTTATATGATACATGATGTTATTATATCATTATATTAAGGTGAACAGAAAACAAGGATTTTAAACTGTCAGCTGTGTTTTAATGTGAAAATCCTTCCAGGATTTTCCAGGACTCATAAACATCAGATTCAAAGATTCAAAAGAAATTAAATATTTTGTACTTCAGCACAAAGAGCTGAGAGGCCAGGGGTGAAACTGAGTGAACAGTTTTAATCTTTAATAGTTCAAGTTAACAGTTTAACCACTGTTAATTTACCAGCAGGTAACCATAGCAACAGTACAGATGCTCCAGTTAACTGACTGGTGAAAATAACAGACCAGAAAAGGGGCAGATTGAGAAGGATTGAAACAGACATTTCTACGTTTGCTCAGTGGACGGAGGAAACAGGACGGACAGAGGAGACAGACAGAGGAGACAGACAGAGGAGACAGGAGGACAGAGGAGACAGACAGAGGAGACAGGAGGACAGAGGAGACACACAGAGGAGACAGACAGAGGAGACACACAGAGGAGACAGGAGGACAGAGGAGACAGACAGAGGAAACAGGAGGACAGAGGAGACAGACAGAGGAGACAGACAGAGGAGACACACAGAGGAGACAGGAGGACAGAGGAGACAGACAGAGGAGACAGAAGGACAGAGGAGACAGACAGAGGAAACAGGAGGACAGAGGAGACAGACAGAGGAGACAGGAGGACAGAGGAGACAGACAGAGGAGACAGGAGGACAGAGGAGACACACAGAGGAGACAGGAGGACAGAGGAGACAGACAGAGGAGACAGAAGGACAGAGGAGACAGACAGAGGAGACAGACAGAGGAAACAGGAGGACAGAGGAGACAGACAGAGGAGACAGAAGGACAGAGGAGACACACAGAGGAAACAGGAGGACAGAGGAGACAGGAGGACATTAATGAGCCCTTAATGATCAATAACTCCACAGGAAACCTTCAGAGATAAACTCCCTGATTCTAGTTCGGATGCTCCAAACCCCCGTTAATGTTTTTGAACACTTGAATGGTTTCTACCAGGGAGTTTAACAAAATCAGAAAGTGTATCTTAACTGAACTCATTATATAATTAGCACTACACTACACTATTTCTGCTAATGGTGACAGAATAACCGTTTCTGTTGGTTTCAGCTGCTTTCTGGCAGCACTTTGATAGGAAGAATCCCTCCAGTCACCCAGGAACAGGAACACCTGTCAATCAAAAGAGATTCACAAAGTCAACGATGAGGTGAGACAGACGACATGACTTTATTATTATTATACTGGATCCACTAAATTTGAAGCTGCATAAATAAAAAATAACAAGTTAAAAAAACAGCTGTTTGGATTAATTGATTTTGTGTGGAAGTTCAGTCAGGTGAGGACGCATGGTCATTTTTAGGGTGAGACTGTATGGACAACTGAGTATCCGCTGGTGAAGACCATGAGATGTGGTTGGAGGCTCCAATAAAAGCCAGTAAGTGGACCTTAAGTGTTTTTCCTTTTGCATATTTCCAAATTAACTAAGTTTCATGACCTCTTAAAACTTTAAAGGTGTACATCAGATCAGTGACACTGTTCTGTGATGTGGTGCCTCATGTCTGTTGTTTCCACACACCTGTGATGCCGACACTGGGATCTTCTCACTCATCCAGGCCCTTCTTGGAGGATCCATCCCTGGTCTTTGCCCTCAGCTTGTTCACCTGTGACTCGGCGATGTCAGCCCTCTCCTCGGCCTCCTCCAACTCATGCTGCAGCTTGCGGAGTTTGGCCATATTGGTGTTTGCTGCCTCCTCGGCCTCCTCGGCTGCATGTTTGTAGGACTTGACCTTAAGCTGCAGCTTGTCCACCAGGTCCTGGAGGCGAGCCATGTTCTTGCGGTCTTCCTCGGTCTGGTAGGTGAGCTCCTTGATGCGGCGTTCATACTTGCGAACCCCCTTGATGGACTCTGTTCCTCTCCTCTGCTCCGCCTCCAGCTCGTTCTCCAGCTCTTTCATGCGAGCCTCCAGTTTCTGGAGCTGCTTCTTGCCGCCCTTCATGGCGATCTGCTCAGCCTCATCCAGACGGTGCTGCAGGTCTTTGATGGTTTGCTCCATGTTCTTCTTCATGCGCTCCAGATGGGCACTGGTGTCCTGCTCTTTCTTCAGCTCCTCTGCCATCATGGCTGCATCTGTGATGGCCTTCTTTGCCTTCTCCTCAGCATTGCGGTTCTCCTGTATGGCCTCCTCCACCTCATTCTGCAGGTGAAGGAAGTCTGCTTCATGCTTCTTCTTCTGGTTGATCAGGCTGGTGTTCTGGGAGTGCAGGAGTTGCATGCGCTCTGTAGCATCAGTCAGCTCTTGTTCAGCCAGCTTACGACTTCTATCAGTCTGCTCGAGGGTGGCCCTTAATTCCTCCAGCTCAGCCTGGATCAGGTTGTTTCGGCGTTCCAGGAGAGCGATGTTCTCTCTCAGGTCATCGTTGCCATGCTGTGCATCATCCAGCTGCAGCTGAGAGTCTTTCAGGAATGCTTGGAGGCTCTTGAGCTGTTTCTGGGCATCAGCTGCCTGCCTGTTAGCTTGGTTAAGCTGGATTTCCATCTCATTGAGGTCACCTTCCATCTTCTTCTTGACTCTCAGGGCCTCATTGCGGCTCCTGGTTTCAGATTCCAGAGAGGACTGAAGCGACTCAAGCATCCGTTGGTAGTTCCTCTTTGCCTGCTCCATTTCCTCATCTTTCTCAGCCAGCTTGCGTTCCATGTCAGCCTTCACTTGATTGAACTCCAGCTGGGCTCGGAGGATCTTGCTCTCTTCGTGCTCCAGAGAACCTTCTGCCTCCTCCAGTGCTGACTGGAGCTCTGCCCTTTCTTGCTCGAGCTGCTTCCGGATCTTCTCCAGTTCATGAGCACTCCTGCCACCCTCCCCCAGCTGGTCGGTAAGGTCAGAGATCTCCTCTTGGAGGTTCTTGTTCTCTCTCTTCATTGTCTCAAGTTGATCCAGTGACTCCTCATAAGCGTTCCTCAGTTTGAAGAGTTCAGTGCTCAGACACCGAGCTTCCTTCTGAGAGGCCTCCAACTCACACTGTGACTCCTCAAACTTTTGCTTCCACTCTGCCATGACTTTGTCAAAGGCTCTTTGCTTTTTGTCCAGGGCCGCAGATGCTGCATTGGATCTCTCAAGGTCCAGCATCAGGTCTTCGATTTCATTTTGGAGGCGGTGCTTGGTCTTTTCAAGGGATGAACACTTTGCGTTCACTGCCTCGATGGCCTCCTCTGCCTCCTGCAGTCTTTGAACCAGCTTCTTCTTTGCTTCTTCCAGTTCCTCTGTTCTCTGGATTCCATCAGTTTCATATTTTGTCCTCCATGCTGAGACCTCGGTGTTGGATTTGGACAGAGCTCTCTGCAGTTCAGCCTTGGCCTCCTGCTCCTCTTCAAACTGCTCTCGGAGCAGATCACAGTCGTGACGAGCAGATTGTACAGCATGGGCGAGGGCATTCTTTGCCTTGACTTCTTCTTCCAGCTGTCTGCGTAGATCTTCTACCTGCTGGTTGTACAAGTTCTTCCCTCTGGTCAGCTGTGATATCAGACACTCCTTCTCCTCTAGCTGCCGTCCAAAATCACCATTCTCAGTGAGCAGCTTGGCCCTCTGGGTAGTCAAGTCATTGATGGTCCGTTGAGCTTCCTCATATTTACTCTTGTACTCGTTCATATTGTCTTCCATTGTGCGGCTCATCTTCTCAATGTTTGACTTGGCCTTCACCACGCTCTCCATGTTAGAAGACAAGTCATCCAGCTCCAACTTCAGCTCACTCTTTTCCTTCTCCAGCTTCTGCTTCACACGCTGGAGGTTATCAATCTGTTCGCCCAGTTCTGCAACGCTGTCAGCATGTTTCTTCCTCAGGGAGGCAGCGGTGGCCTCATGTTGCAGGGTAGATTCCTCCAGCTCCCTACGCAGCTTCTGAAATTCACTATCTCTCTTCTTATTCAGCTCCACCTGTGCTGATGTTGCTCCACCTGCCTCCTCCAGACGTTCGCTGATGTCCTCCAGCTCGCGGGAAAGATCGGAGCGCTGCTTCTCAACTTTGGCCCGGGCTGCACGCTCAGCATCCAGCTCCTCTTCCAGCTCCTCAATTCTCGCCTGGTTTTCTTTCAGCTTCTTCTGGAGCTGAACTGAAGCAACCTGTTCGTCTTCTAGTCTTGAATTTATTTGGACAACCTCAAAGTCTTTTTTTTTTAGTTTTTCCTCCAGCTGCTGCTTGTCATTTTCTAAGTCCATCAAACTCTCCTGGGTCAGTTTCAGGTCTCCTTCGAGCTTCCTCTTTGAGCGCTCGAGGTCCATCCTGACTTTCTTCTCTTGCTCCAACGAGCCCTCAAGATCGTCCACCTGTTGCTCCAGCTTAGCTTTGGCTTTGGTCAAGCTGTTGGCTTTGTCTTCTTCACTCTGAAGGTCATCCAGTGTCTGCTGGTGAGCCTCCTGTAGTGCCTTCTTCTCTTTGGTTAGCTTCATGATGTTTTCATCCTGGGAAGCCATCTCCTCCGTCAGGTTTTTCACCTTATTCTCTGTGGCATGTTTCTCTTTCTCGACCTTGGCCAAAGTCAGCTCCAGATCATCTATATCTTTTTTCAACTCGGAGCATTCATCTTCAAGCTTCCGTTTCTTAGCTGTGAGATCTGCATTCAGCTCCTCTTCGTCTTCCAGTCTTTCTGTCATCTCTTTCAGCTTGGCCTCTAGTTGAATCTTGCTCTTTATAAGCTGTTCGCAGCGTTCTTCAGCATCTGTTAGTGTATCCTGTTCAGACTGAATTTGCAGAGTCAGATCATTCTTCTCTTGGAGAAGGGTCACTATTTTCTCCTCTAGTTCCTTCCGTCTTGCTTCTGATTTCTCCAGAGCTTCTTTCAGCTTGTTGAACTCATCCTTCATGTTGGCCATTTCCTTCTCAGACTCGGCACTCTTCAGAAGGGGTTTGATCTTGAAGAAGAGCTTCATCCAAGGCCAGTTCTTTACACCCAGAAAAGAGCGAAGGTTCCACTGGATGACCATCAGGGCATCTCTGCGTTCCACAAGCTTAGCAAACTGTGCCCTCATGAGGATTGCCCTGGCATTAGCCTGGATCCTGGTGATGATTCGAGAGAGTTGCTCATCTCGCATCTCCTCCAGTGTCCCAAGCAAACCAGCTTTAAAGAAGACTTTTGTGTGGCCAAATTTGTACTGAGTGTGGTCAATGTCCAGCGATCCCAGCAACTTTTCAGCACTCTTCTTGCAGTCGATGAACTGGCCTTCAGGGATGGCAGAGGCATTCAGAATCCTGTACCGTTGTTTGAAGTCACCATAGAGCACCCTGTTTGGGAAACCCTTCCTGCAGATTCTGATGCCTTCCAGGACACCGTTACAGCGCAGCTGGTGCATCACAAGGCAGTTGTCCATGACCCCTGGAGTTTTCCTCTCATTAGGAATTAGACAGCGGACAAAGTGGGGGTGTGTGGTTTTCAGGTTGGTCATCAGCTTGTTCAGGTTTTCCCTGTGAAGTGCAGACACAGTCTGGAATGAGGAGCCTTTCTTCTTAGCTCCTTTGCCACCTCCTTTGTCTCCGCCATCAGCTGAATAGCTTGAAAACAGCAGGCTGAGAATCTTAAGAGATGATTTCTGGTAGAGACCGACCACAGTTTCATTCAGGGGGTCTTTGTTTTTGACCAACCAGTTGCCAATGTTGTAGTCCACCGTGCCAGCATAGTGAACCAGGGCAAAATGAGCCTCTGCTTTCCCCTTTGCAGCCCTCGGTTTCTCAAACATCTTGTTCTTGCCCAGATGATTATCATAGAGCTTGGATTTGAAGGTCTGGTCACTGGCTTTGGGAAACATGCATTCCTCCTCCAGAATTGACAGGATCCCCAGTGGCTTCTCAATGAGGTCAATGCATGCTTGTAAGTCCATCCCAAAGTCAATGAACTCCCAGTCAATACCTTCTTTTTTGTACTCTTCTTGCTCCAGAACAAACATGTGATGGTTGAAAAACTGTTGCAGTTTCTCGTTGGTGTAGTTGATGCACAGCTGCTCAAAAGTGTTGAAATCAAAGATCTCAAATCCAGCAATGTCTAGCACTCCTATGAAGTACTGACGAGGCTGTTTTGTGGCCAGGGATTGGTTGATTCTCACCACCATCCAGTTGAACATCTTTTCATACACTGACTTAGCCAGAGCACCGAGGGAGTAGTAGACTTGGTCCACACTTTGTCCTTTGGTAACATATTCATTTCCTACCTTGACTCTGGGATGGCACAGCCCTTTGATGAGGTCAGCAGAGTTCAGCCCCATTAGGTAAGCTGATTTATCAGCAGCCTCCGTCCCATCCGGCTCAGCCTGCTCCTCACGCTGCTTCTGTTTGAACTTCATGTTGCCGTAGTGCATGATGGCGCCGGTCAGTTTATAGACACCCATCTTCTCATCTGGAGTGAAGCCAAGCACATCAAAGGCACTGTCGGTGGCCATTAGCTCCTCTGAGTCGTTGATGGAGGCAACCGTTACCTCTCCTTGGGAGATGTAGGAGTAGTCGTATGGGTTGTTGGTGATCAGCAGCATGTCCAGTAGCTCTGGCTTCTGATTGGACAGGATCTGGTAGAATATGTGGTAGTTCCTCTCAGCCTTGAGCTGAAAGGTGACGCGTGACTTCTCCAGCAGGTACGTCTCGATGTCAGCAGATGACAGCTTACCGCTCGTACCGAAGTGAATTCGGATGAATTTTCCAAAACGAGACGAGTTGTCATTTCTCAACGTTTTGGCATTGCCGAAGGCCTCCAGGGCAGGGTTTGCCTGGATGATTTGATCCTCCAGTGTCCCTTTGCTGGTGTCTTTTTTGCCTCCACCGCCAAATGAAGCAATGCTGGCAAAGTACTGGATGACCCTCTTGGTGTTCACAGTCTTCCCAGCTCCAGATTCTCCGGTGATGAGGACAGACTGGTTCTCCCTGTCAGTCAGCATGTACTGGTAGGCGTTATCAGAGATGGAGAAGATATGAGGGGGAGCCTCGGTTCTCTTCTTCCCCCTGTAAGCTGCCACCACCTCGGCATCATAGACAGGAAGCCACTTGTAGGGGTTGACGGTGACACAGAAGAGGCCAGAATAGGTGTAGATCATCCAGGCAGCGTAACGCTCTTTGAGGTTAAACAGCACAGCAGGCTCGTGGAGGAAAGTGAACATCGCCATGTCTTCGATTTTATCAAATTTTGGCGGGTTCTGGGGATGGATGTCTGACTCCTTCATGGTTACTGTTGTTCCGTCCTCCTTCTTGACAGTCACCATCCCTCCATCTTTGCTTTGGATTTGTCCCTTCATATATTCCACCTTATCATCGACTACAAAGCATTCAGTCTTGATGTCAAAAGGTCTGGTCTGGGCTTCCAGGCGCTCCCTGTCCGACTTCCTCAGGTAAGGACCAGCCTTCCCGAACTCGGCCATCAGAGCATCACCCATGGTTGTGGGTGGAGGTTCACAGCAGTCAGAAGACAGATCAGTCTGAGAAGAAACTTTTCTCCGGCGACTCTGATGCAGAACTGCAGACTCTTCACAGCAGGAGGATGTTTATAAAGACTCCCTGTCGACCAAATTAGGAAATAACTGCTGAAAAGAAAAAAAAAGTTGACACTAAATTTGTCCTGGGACGTGAAAGCACCATGAGGGCAGTTTCAGGACCTTTGGCTGTTAGAGTCCATTTTAGGAAAAGGAGTGTTTCACTGCTTATCTGCCCGCTGATAGGGTCTCCTGACACCTCTCCTTTTAGACTCTACTCATCTTCTACTGTTTCCTCACAGGACTGGTGCTCATATACTGCAGTACATCCAACATTTCTTCTACAGTGTAATCATTCACCTGCAGCAGTTTGAGACCCATTCAAAAAGCAAAACTTCATTCAAAAACAACCAAGTAGCTACTTCCCACCTTTTATTTTTTTTAAATAAATATATATTTATATTTATAAATAAATCAATTATTCATATGTGTGTGTGTGTGGGGGCTGGTGGCTCTCCATCTCACTCCTGCTGCCAATCTACCTGCACACCTGTGACCCATCCTCTCATCAAGCTCCTGCAGTATATCACCCTGCCTCTAGTCTTCAGATCCTTCAGTTCGCCAGCATAGTACAAAGTCATGGTTGAGCCTGAATCCTGTCTAACTCAGAGTTTACCTGTACCTGTACCTGTCTGTCAGCCCACAGCCCAGCTCTGTCTCCGCCTGGCCTGGCTCGCTCTTCAGCTCCATCTCGCCATCTTCTAAATTAACTGCATTTAACTGTTGCCAGTCTTTGTCTGAGTTTTTGGTTTGCCGATTGCAAACCTAACACAACATTATACTGAACCCTTCCCTCTCTTCACCTGTGCTGCATAAATCTCCCTTTTAACCAAAGTCCAAAACATAATTTCTTAAAATACGGAAGAAAAAGAAATTATTTTACTTGTTTCTAAAATAAATAAAAACATTTCCTAAAATAAGGGAAACAGCTTGGAACAAGTGGTTCATCTTCAACTTTAATGTGTTGTTTGTGTCAGAGGTTAAATGACTGAAGACATTCACACTTTGGTGCATCTCTCTTATTCACTCTTCCACCTGCCCTAAGCTGTTTTATTTAAATCTAAACTTCTTCTGATCTTTATTTTGTCTTTTGTCCTTTTGTTTGTGCCATCTTTAGTTGAACACACAGCATGCTGCATCAGGATGCTATCTGTGTTCATGCTAGAAACAAAATATGAGGCTAATGTCATTTTTTTAAATGATAATTTTGATCAAATGCATGTTTAAACCTGTAAACGTCCAGCATCCAGCAGTGGCTCCAACATTATAAACTCACATTTTTTGTTCAAAGTGTTTAGTTGAAGTGAGAGACCTGCTGTCTCTCCAGACACTTGTCTTAATGAACCTCAGATGTCCACTTTATTATCACATTTAATCATTTCTTCAACAGCTGAGATCCAAACATGCTAAACCTGTCAGGCTGAATTTTGGTGAAAATATATCTGAACATGGAGTGTGTGGTTTGAATGTGACTCAGATATGAAGAGTGTGGTCTGACTGACCGAAGTGTTTTTGTCTCTTTATCTCTGAAGGTCTGGACTCATCAGCTCTCAGCCTCCAAATAGAAACCAGAGACACTGGAATCAGTTTTTATCTCGTGTGGACGACAGACTGCAGCAGCATTAACTGTCTAACAGGCCTCAGTGTTAAACCTTTGCACTCTTCCTGTTTGATCACATAGTTCCTGATTTAAATCATCGTTCAGACAACATTTAACAACTTCGGCTTCTTTTGTTCACTGAAAAACAGGTTTATTTTATTTTTATTTCTCAGGAAAGATATCAAAAGGAGGAGTTTTCTAAAACTTTAGAAAAAAACTCTAAGAACGACTCAAAGAACCAGGAAATGATATAATAGTGAGCAGACAGAGTTCAGTAGAGCTGATAAGATTTACTTCCAGAGAATTTCCTTTTAAACCTGATAAGATCTTGAGACTGACGGACGCAGACTCTGGAGGGATCATTTACAGAGATCCATTCCAGATCAGTCACTTTCTGGGAAATCATGAGAGCTGTAAAGATAAATAAACGTTTGTTGGAGAACATTTTGATATTTTCTTGCACTGATTTCGGTGGCTTCTTCACAGGAAGTTTGTTCTGTTTCTGCCGACATTTTCAAAAGTAATAATACTTTTTGATTTAATTTAGTTACAGTCTGATGATGCCGTGATCACTCTTTAAAACCACGATCAGTACAAACGTTAATGGTAAAGCTGGTGTCGCTAACTTTATTGAAAACAGAGTCTTCTGATTATAAACCGTCTACTGACTTACTGACTAATGAAAAAACAGTCATTAATCAGGTCAGTTCAGGATCATTTTGGTAACAATGATTTACAATAACAGCTGTGGACAAAATTCACTGTGATCATAAAGTCTGTGTGTTGAAGTTGGTTTCAGCTGAAAACATTTGATCTGCTTCTACAAAGATTCAACTTCACATCATATGATTCATTTTATTTATTCATCTTTAAAAACTGCTTCATGTTCTTGTGATATGGTAAAAGTTTTATTCTCTCTTCTCTCTATTTATTTTATAGGACGCTCCTGTCCATAAAAACAGATGTGAAATGTAAAACAAAATTTTTATTTCAGTTTAATGAGAAAAGCCTTTTTGTTTCCTGTGATTGGACATAACTAAGAAACACAAAGTATAAAGTGCTGCTCTGTTTATTGTAGTTTTCCTGTTTCTGTGATCTTCAATATAAACAGATGAAGATGATGAAGAGTGTGTTTCTCTGCAGAGTTGATTTAAAAGATTTACAGAATAAATAATGTGAACGTGTGATTCATATTCTTATATTCTTGTGGTGTTTTTGTATTTAAGCTACTGGATGCCTAAATTTCGCTTGGGATCAATAAAGTATCTATCTATTTAAAATCAGCTGTAACAAATAACTCAGTACATTAACTACTGTAGTTAATTTAACTAAATTAAAGCCTCTAATATTCAGACACATTTTAAAAGTGACTAAATGACTGAAAGAATCCAGAAGTTGTTTAAATGAAAAAGTAAATTTAACTTGAGACAAATATCACTGTAGTTACATTTATTTAAAAATAATTTACTAATCTGAATATTTAGGCTTCAGTGTGACACCACATGTTGTGAACTATAAGAAGTTTTCTGTATAAACTTATTTCAGTAACGAGTAACTTCAGCTGATGTTTAGTGAAATAAAAGAGCAGAAATAACAGACAACACGTGTCGCATGTTATTAACATCTGTATTTTATAAAAGATAAAAACATTTAACCAACATGTGCAAAGTCACGTTCTGTGTAAAACTGCAAGTTTCAGAATAAATCCATTTCTTTCATTTACAAAAGGACCAACAGGAAAACAAAAAGCTTTCTAATCATTCATCAACACAGGAGCATCCTGGGAAAAAATCTGTTCATCAGTTTAAGATCAGAAACACGCCGACGGGAGTTACGAGTGAAGATTGTGTCTGAAATAAAGGAATCAGCCTTAAAGGGTCCAAACTGCAGGAAATACTTGGTTCTATCATATTTAGAGACTTGGTGATGTAATGAGTCCTCGCAGGGCTGGTTGAACTACTGCAGCTGGAGAGCTAACCGTTAACATGCCAACTCCAGTCAGTCACAATATGTTCTGTTAACTTCCCATCATTTCATTCAATAAAGAGCCATTAAAGAGGGAAAAAGCTAACGAGTTAGCTCGATCACTAACAGGATGTTTTAACAGCTGTGTCAGCATGACGTCTGCTGTGTGAACCAGTTTATACTCTGAGTACAACTGCATGTTAGCAGCTTCCCATTGAAATAAACAGATTTTGACGCATCGTTTAGCAGTTTTGACCACGTGAGCTGAAGTCATTTCTAACTACCTGTGTGTGAATACGCTGCGTCTCTGTCTGACCGGTCGTCTTTATTTTTATGTCATTATTAATAACTGAAATGTTCTGTCTCATTAATGATGGTAAAATGTATTTTCATGGTTTTCTAACAACCTAAAATGTTAAAAATCACCCATTTCAATGTTAAAAACTGCAGAACAGGAGGTCAAAGGTCAACCGGGGAGCAGCATAAAGTTTAACAGGTTCATCTAAACGATCTGTTCACTGACAGGAAATGACGGACAAACCTCTCAAAATAAGATCCAGGTAGTACAAAACACATTTTCAGCATGTAGAAGAACTTTCTCTGACCACCTCCTCCTCCTCTCAGGTGAGAGGTGTGTTTACAGGTGACATCAGGATAAACAAACCGTCCTGCAGCTAGAGGTCAAAGTTCATGACCTGACATGACCCCATCACTCTCTGTGTTCAGCAGCAGCTTGGTCGCTGGAGCTCTGACAGGCAGCACAGTGGGAGGAGCTGGTTCATGACTGGCTGTTAAGGTCTGCAGCCTCCTCAGCAACCAATGAGGAACTGAGCTCATGTTTCTCTGGTCGTAGAAAACACAGCGACTCATGCTGAGCTCCTGGAGTCAACACGGCCTGGGCACTCTCAGGTGTTCTCAGGTGAGTCTCAGTTGTCTCAGGTGTTCAACAGAGCGACATGCGTTTGCGGTGCTGCTCCACCAGCGGCACCAGGCAGCGCGGTGAGCCGGCCTGCAGCAGGAACGGGTGCTCCAGCAGGTCGGCGGCGCTGGAGCGCTGCTGCGTGTCACGAGTCAGCATGCAGCCCAGGAAGTCCTTCAACACCGGAGACACCTGAACACAGAGTGACATCATCAACTGCTGCCAGGCAACAACCACCTACTAGCTGGTTAGCCAGTTGGTGGAGTGATTCGCTGTGAGACGGTGAAGTGATGTGTTACAGCTCTGTCAGTGTTCTGATGTCCTACTGTTGAAGAGGACATTGAAGTGGAAACTCGTCTTTATATCCCAGAGAGACGTTTTATCTGTCAGGTTTACAGTTAACACCGATCATAACCAGTGTTACAGGATAATCAATCAGGAGATCAATTCACTAATGAGAGGATGCTTTTGGTACACTTAGCGACTAAAGGTGCACAAGTGTCACAGCAGGTAAAATATTCTAGTTGCTTATATGTTTAAAGTATGAACTTATTGGTACTCAGTGATGGATCATATTTCTGTGATATAATGTACTAATTTAAAAAGAAACAAACTGTTCATCTCCAATATGTCCAAATGAATATGATGCATCATTCAAAGTGAACCTGAATATGAAGAAAACCCTGATGGTGTGTTTGGATCATCTTTACATAACTAAACACCTGGCTGAGCCCCTGGCCTCCACTTTGTCTGATGGATCATGTAAAGTGACTCTGTTCTATTGAAGATGTTTCCAGGATGCTTTGTAATAAAGAGAAGGAGGTGTGTGTGTGTGTGTGTGTGTGTGTCTGACCCTCTGGATGTTCTTCACGCTTGGTGCTGCTTCGTCTCTCAGCTTCTTCATGGCCGTGATGGGCGTGTCGCTGAAATATGGTGGCTCTCCATCCACCATCTCCACCACCATGATGCCCAGAGACCAGACGTCCACCTGAAGGAAACAGGAAACTGTCCACCTGACCAGGAGTCCACCAGACCAGGACTTTGTCCTTTAAATATGGATTAAGTAATACAAGCTAACACGTTATCTGGTTAAAATGATCCTGCTGATTCTCGTCATTAGAGACTATATTTAGTTATTTTGAGTGACAGCGAGTTCTTCAACGTCTCCACACAGTAACTTAAAGCCCAGTTCAGACCAAAGATTCGCGACGAGACGGAACCGTTTTAGAACGTCTCGGGAAAAGTAGCAGCGGGGTGAACCGGCCCGTCTCAGCTCGACTCGAGCCGGCTGATGGCGTCGCCTGAGACTCAGCTGGTCAAATCGCCAGCGGCTGGTTTTAGAACATAAGGCACGTCACCTGTTTCAACAGCCAATCAGCTCAATTAAGTATGGCCTACTTTCTTTATTACACTGATTATTAATACAGTAATGAAATAATGTTCTAAATGACTAATGGAAAAGCAAGAGCGAGAAAAATAGAGTAGCCTGCAGTTGTTATGGCAGAGTCAGGAGGATACTTTTAATTTAGTTTAATTGTTGAATCTGCCCTCTTTTCTCTTGTAAAACAGTCAGTCATGTAACTTCTATCTATGGGCTGTAGCTCATCAGCCGGTCACCTGGTGAAACGCTGTCTCGATAGTTAGTGTTTTCTCTGCTGATTAGACGTGACACCAGTGTGCAAAATACGGGGGGTCTCAGACCCCCTAATTACTAGGACTAGGACCCCTGAAGACAGCAAAATCAAATTTTGAGGAGGTCTCTGGTTTCCGGTGCCGGTTGTAATTGTGCGGCGCAATAATACATTCTGACTGCGGTTCCACTGCTGTTCATGATGTCGCTGTATAAACTGTGAATCTTTCAGAACAGCTCACAAGGTCAGTTAACAGTTAAATCCTGGTGAGTTAATGAAAGTATCCACACTGTGCCAGCTGTGCGTAATATTACGCATAGTTTTGGAGAAGTGTGAGCGCATGTCTATTGAGTTTGTCTGAGCACGTAACACAAGTGAAAATGATTTATATGGATATATTGTCAGAGTATTTTGCACACTGCGTGACACCAACTCCTCTAAACGACGGAACTGCTCCGGGAATAGACGGGAGGAACTGACAAGACGGGAGATCTCCTGTCTCAAGTTCACGGCATAAATTTGCACAAGCCCCCTGGGTATTCTGTTGAAGCACCCCTGGACGGCTCCAAATTCACTACCCTCTCGTTTTTGTCGTTTCATGGATACTAAAAATGCAACTGTAGCAACTAACTCACTATCACTATCATCATTCATATTTTAAGACACTACAAATTATATCCAGCTGCAAAAAGCGCCTGAAAAGCCAGTCGTTGTTATGGAAACGATGCGCCGTCTCGTCTCGTTGCTTTGGTGTAAACTGGCAGGTTTCAGAACGCTGCAGACCGGCACGTTGCAAGTAGCTGCAAGTTTCAACTCGTCTCATCACAAATCTTTGGTCTGAACTGGCCTTTAAACAGCCGGCTGTAAATGTGTTTTCAGAGGGAACAGTCAGGATGAGGATCTGGTTTTCTTGTTGGTACCTCAGTCCCATACGGTGTTTTGCAGATCACCTCAGGAGCCATCCAGTACGGAGTCCCAACCAGAGACTTCCTCTTCGGGACTTCTTTACTGATCTGAGCGCAGAAACCAAAGTCTGACAGTTTTATCTGCAAGAGGAGGATCATCGCCATCATCAGTCTTCATCCGTCTCTGTTATTGAGTGTGTGTGTGTGTGTGTGTGTGTGTGTGCGCGTGTGTGTGTGTTACCCTGCCGTCCAGTGTCAGCAGGATGGAGTCGCTCTTGATGTCTCTGTGAATGACGCCCTGAGAGTGAAGGTAAGACAACGCCTGCAGGACACCTTCACACACCGTCGCCGTCTGCTCCTCGTTCAACCTCAAACACACACAAGTCCTATAAAACTACAGAAATCTCCCAAACAAACAGGTCTCTTTGACTTCCTGCTCACCTGGTTTCACTGACGATGTGGGTGAGAGCGCCGCCCTGCAGGTATTCCATGATTACCCAGAGTTCCTCCTCCACCAGAGCGCTGCGGTACATCTCCACCACGTTCTGGTGCCGGTAGTCCCTCATGATCACCACCTGAGGAGCACACAGGGACAGGTGAGGGTGATGATGTCACAGTGACAGGTGAGGCTGTTATTGTATTGATCTTATTATTTACTGATCCGTGTCCTGCACCTCGTTGAAGAGTAGCTCTCGGCGCTGTTGCTTCCTCAGGTCCATCATCTTCACGGCCACCTGTCGCCCGCTGTGTCTCTCTCGGGCGATGCAGACCACACCTGTGGACCCCTCCCCGATCTTCACAAAGTTCTCGAGAGTGGTCCTCGGGTCGCCTGGATCCACCACCATCTGCAATGCCGCCTTGAACTGCTCGTGAGTCAGCTTCACACCTCCATCAGGTACCGTCTGCTGGGTGGAAGAGGGGCAGAGGCAGGTGGGGGGGTGTCCCGGGGAGCCTGTGGGGGAGGGGTGGGGCTGGGAGGGGCAACCCTGGTTCAGGGGGGTCTGAGTTTTAGGAGAAAGTCTGATATTGTAGCTGGAGGAGGGGCGGAGCGTGCGCTGAGGTAACCCTCTACCTGTGATGATGGGGCTGCTGGTGCTGTTGGGGGGGGGCAGCAGGAGGGGGGGGGTCAACTGGAGGAGAAGAAGACAGATAACAGCCTCACTGCAGGTAATCATTAGTTTATCAAAGTACTGATTTTAGTTTTCGGACAATCATTTGACCCTTTGAACTGACGCAGGTCCTTTTACAGTCTGTTCGTCCGTCACAGCTCGACAAGGTAACCTGATCTATAAACTTATTGTTTTATAGATCAGGTTTATAGATCATCGTTGCAGAGCCTCGTTTAACAACAACAAACACAGAAGTGTAAGCGGGGGGGGGTTGTGTGTTGGACTACTTCTGACTTCTTTGAGTCTCTGCAGTTTGCTTGCAGAGCCAGGCTAGCTGTTTCCCCCTGTTTCCAGTCTTTATGCTAAGCTAAGCTAACCAGCTGCTGTCTGTTGCTTACCTTGAGGTCGTAGGAGGAGTGAGGCCTTCTGGGAGTTTCTCTGGAGGAGGACAGCAGGTCAGGCAGGTGATTGACAGCTGGTTTCAGTCTCAGGGGAGGTCTGCTGCTGGTCTCCGCAGTCTGCAGGTTGTAGTGACAGGAAATAGGCCTCTGTCTTAGCCCCGCCCCCTCACTGTGGACGTAGTGTCCACCTGACGAACCTGTCACACCTGTCCTCTGAGGTGTCACAGGTGTGGGGGATGTGGTCACCTCGCAGGTGGACTTGGCTCTCTGCAGAGCTCCGTTCAGTTTGGGGCTGCCGCTCTCGCTGCGGACCTGCCGGATCCTGTCCTGCCAGTAGGTGGAGCTCCCGCCCGTTTTCACACCGTCGCTGTGGCAATTCAGCTCCTCGTACTGGTAGGTGTCGTCCTCCGCCAGTTCTCCCAGTCGACCCAGTGAACGGGCCCGTTTCCGTGCTGACGGGCTGCTGCGGCGCAGAGAGTTGGAGCTGGTGACGGAGAGGCGGCTCATCTCCGAGATCACGTGGGAGATGTAGTCGCTGTGACCGATAAAACTACCGCGAACAATCGTCTGCAGAGACGACAGCAGAGAACACTTAAAGATCAATACATGATCAGTGAGTTCAGAACACTGTTGATATCCTGTCACTCATTTCAAAATAAAGTGATATCAGATGTTGAGTTTAAATCTAGTTACTTTTCAGATTAAATTGTTCAGACTGAGAGTTTAAAAGTTTTGTTTTAAAGATTCAGATTGTGACCTGTCGCACTGTAATTCACAGTCTAAACCAGTGAACACACTGTCAGCAGCTTTAAACAACTCTACATGATGAGGTCAGAGGTCAGCCATCTGATCTAATGTAATGATCTTTAAGCTGCAGGACAAAGATGGAAGTTTATTGACGACCAAAGATCTGCAGGTGGACCTGTAAGAGGAAGTGAAGGGTCCTCCTGTTCGACCCTTCCTACTTTCAAAATAAAAGCTGGAGCAGTGGCGCTTTCTAACCACCAGATGGAGACAAAGAGCAATATGTGGCGTCTGTATTGAAAATCTAAATGCCAGAGATCTCTAATTCACAACCAATAGCAGAGCTGCTTTGACCCTGTTGACCTCTGATGAGGTGGGTCTCTCTCTACAGTCCAATCAGGAGCAAGCTTTCCTCTCCATGTCAAAATAAAAGCTGTATTTTACCTGCAGCAACAGCTGACAGGAAGTGATACACACTGAGCCAGCTTCAGGGTAATTACTGCTAATGATCGTTAATAACAAAGGGATGAACTCTAATGAAATGTATTTCTATGCTGTTGTATTGTTCCCTAGACCGAGGTGGACACAGTACAGATACAAACTGACCAGGACATGTCACAGTTTAAAACCAGTGTTTCTAAATGACCTCAAACATATCTTTGATATTTCCTGATCAGCTGACATATTGACGGTTTCTGAGCGACATCTTCGTGACATTCAACAAAAAGTTCATTATCTCCAGAAGGATAATTAGCCTGTTAGCTCAGTTTCAGTGTGTAACAGCTGAGTGAAGCTGCAGACTGGTGGCTGTAGAAGAGAACCACATCATGTAACAGGTGATCAGAGTCTCTTTAAATGGTCCTGTGTGGCTGATCAATAATACTGATTAAATCCTTAACGTTACCTTTTTATTTGTAATGCTAAGGTTACATGTGACGGGCTTCGTGCTGCTCGTTAAAGGCTGTCAGTTAATTCCTCACCACTGACCAATCAGACTTCTTTTTAGTGATGTCATTCAGATATTATTATTATTATTATTAATATTGACAGAACTGATAGACCACAGTAGCAGAATCTGACCCCCCCTCACCTTCCTGAGTTCGACCTCGGTGACCCTGGAGGGGTCCACCAGGGGGCGTGGCCTCCTCAGCGTGTCGATGACGCTCTGCCACTGTGGCGGCAGACCCACGTAGCGTCCTGAAGCGGCGTCGAACGACGTGTGGACGCGGTGCTGGAAGTCCTGCGGCGCCGAGATCTGCGGCCGGCGCTTCTTCTTCCTGCGCTGGAACATCGCCACGGCAACGCAGCGACAATGAGACCTGAGGGAGACAACAGGAAGCAGCACACACACACACAGAGTGTCGGTAAACTGACAGCTTCTCTTCCTGTTCTCAGGTGGTTTACCTGAGCAGAGTCACATGACCTCCTCCTCCTCCCTCTCCTGTCAGACACAAACCGACCAAACAGCTCAGGTGAGAACTCACCTGTCTGCTTCATTAACATTAACTATTTAAACAACAGCTGCTGATCACATGAATACTTAGTATTATGTATTATATGATAATATCATATTGATCAGTTCACTGATCTGTCTCCAAAACTTATTTTAAGGATTCCAAACACAAAGTGTAGATTTTCAAATGTTCACCTTCTTATGGAGCATTTCTAATGAATGTTAATTATATTCAAAGTCTTCATGTATAAAAGCAGTGCGATTAGAAACTGAGATAACTTCGGTTTGATTTCATCAACCTGAGAGTTCAACAGATAAAAGTTCATGTTAGCAGGTCACCCAGCACACAGAAAACATGAACTGAGTTCAGATCAATATTCACAGATTTGTCTCTGAGCAGCTAAATCACTGACTTTCTATAACTCAGCACAACATTAGTTTGTGTTAGCTCTTATGCTAAGCTGGTGGTGTTAGTTCACTTCCAGTTAGCCCTGGTAGGTTTTGGTGTTGCAGGTAACTGCATCAATGACACATTATTAACATGTCAGTTTATTTATGTAAAAACAATGTAACATGTTTATGTTTTCATACTTTGAATGCTGAGTTTGTGCTTTTTAATGTAATTTTATTTTGAAGGTGAACATCAGCCTCTCTCACCTGTATGTGAGTCGGTGTCTCTCGACCGCAGGTGAACCAGCTGAAGTCCTGATTGGTTCAGATCACATCACCTGCAAGGAGACAGAGACGATGAAGCAGAGACCCTCCTCCTCCTCCTGTTTGTTAACTGGGAGTGGTGGAGGATGAGAATAGTCAGCTGATCTGGTTGTGATGGTTGATCTGTTTTCAGAATAAAAGCAGTAAAAAGCCGACAGACACAAGCAGCAGACGTTATATTTCCCTCAGGAGCAGGTGGAGACCAGAATCATCATCTTGACTTCAGACTGAAACAGATCCATACAGGATGTTTATACAGGGAGGGTCTGAGGTCTGAGGAGGACCTGGACCACATACAGTACACACCTGATACTGCAGATTATCAGTTTGTTTAACTCACCTTCCAGCTGCTGAGGAGCGCAGCTCAGCCAATCAGTGACCAGCAGGATAAGCTGGTTTCCTGTGAGCTTATTTTAATGTTCACACATCACCTCAGCACATATGAACTGTCCCTTTAAGTGACTGTATGTCTCACTCACACACACATCGATCTCTCATTCGATTTGATCGATCGACTGACGATGATCGACAAATTTCTCGATCGCAAAAAAAGATTTGATCGACGATGACCGGATTGACTGATTACACCCACACACCCCTCCTTCTACCCACACACACACACACCTACACTCTCTCTCTCTCTCTCACTCACACACACACACCTACACTCTCTCTCTCTCTCTCTCTCTCTCTCAATAAATGGACTGACAGTGTGTAGGTTGGGTGGAGATGAAGCTCTAGGAGTTAAAACAACAGACTGGTTTCAGTTTTCAGCAGCAACAATCTGATCCAGCAACACAACCAGCAACACTGTGGGAGAACACTGACACATTATATATTGTGTTACTGATTATTTAACACAAAGACACAGCAGTCAGTGAGTGACAGCATTTATTTATCATTTATTAGTGGATTATATTCAGTGTTGATTTGAATCTGCAAAGTAACTAAAGCTGTCAGATACATGACCAAGTATAAAGGTAGCCTCACAACGCCAGACCCAGGGCCGCAGACTGGACACACCGACAACCAATCAGAGCAAAGGAACGTGTGACGTAGCGCTGAGCGGCAGAACAGTGTAGCCAGAATACAGCGTGCAGAGATGAGCAAAGGAGGAAGTCAGGTGAGGTGGTGTAAAGAGCAACAAAGTCCACGTAGTGAGGTGGACAGGTCCAACACAGGATGCCCAGGAGGCTGCTTTGTGTCCCGTGTAACACCAGAAGTCCTTATTTCAGTTAGGTTTTGTTGCATTTACTCACAACCGAACCAAACTGCAATCGCTTCACGTTAACCACGTGTTTATTATTGTTACCATGACGACGACGGTCCAGTACGCCTGTTGCTGGTTCTCTCACAATCATGTTTTGCAAACGACCTGTTCTGTCTTTATGTAGGAGGACGTGTTGGTATATACCGTACATATACTGTGTGTGTGTGTGTGTGTGTGTGTGTGTAGTCAGGGTGTGACCCACATACCTGAGGAATCAAACTGACACACTACATGACCAGACAGCTCCACTCTGAGTCCTCAGTCTGACTGTAAACCAGACGGAGACAACAGAGCAGCGGACTGAGGAGGAGCCATGTTGATTATCAGCAGCTGTTTGATGAGCGATCAGCTGCTGTATGAACAGGATGTTTCCTGCAGAACACCTCACCTGAGGTTCACACACCTTAATGACCTGTAACATGTTCAGGGAACAGGAGCAGATCCGAGCAGCACGACGTCCCGACAACAGAAAACCTTCAGAACACAAATCTCATCTCGTATATCTTCTCATATCTTAAAATCTGACTCACTTCCTTTATGAGTGCAGACTTCCAGCTGTGAGGGTTCATGCAACACACACACAGTTGCTTTAGTTACTTTTACATTTTATGTTTAAAGTTACAGACGACTGAAGCAGCATCACAAACACACTGAGAGGAAGAAACATGTCGCTGAGTTCAGATCAGTTACACTTTCACACCAAACCCTCCATTCACACAGATCAGCTTACACACACACACACACACACACACACACGCAGACAGGTGTGTACTTGTACAGGCTGACCTGCTGTGTTTACACACTCTGAACAAAAAGGGTTCTCTAAGGAACCAAAACATGGCTCTCCGAGTCCACAAAGACCAAATTTCCCAACACATAGAATCTGCATCATAAACACTTCCTGCATCGACTAAACATAACATACAACAACACGTATTTACAGTCTGTCTGTGTGTTCTGGGCTACATGTAGACCCGGGTCGGTCCTCCTCCAGTCCAGAAGGAGGTGCTGATGCACCTGGAGCTGTTTGCTAACTGACAGAAAAACCAGGAGACCTTCAACAGTAACAGTTTAGCTAGCGTTAGCTAGTTAGCTAGCTGTTAAAGATGTTCTTCACTGGTCTTTAAAGACTCTACAGCCTGGTTCTGTAGAGAACCTTTATCACTGGGTTCTTTACATTCACAGTTATGGCAGTTGACACCTTTATTTACAAAACATATGTTACTGCTTGATATCAAGAACCATTTCATGGTACTACACAGAACCCCATTTTTTACTCAACAGTAGACTGTTCATTTGTCAGATCGTTCTGAAAGGTTCAAAATGGTTCTTTGTGCATTGTTTCTGGTTCTCAGTAGAACCTTTTTATTCTGTTAAACCAGAGAGTTTCATGTCCAGGTTCTACAGTCTCGTGCTGTAGAGAACCTTTATCACAGGGTTCTTTATGTTTATATTTGTGGAATATTTCAGACACCGTTATCTAACTTACGTAACTGCTCAGTGTTCTTTAAACTCGAGAACCTGACTAACTGGGATGTTAAAGGGTTCTAACAGAGTTCCTCACAGGTACAGAACATTTGTTCCTCACAGCTCACTGGGGGTCTACATGGAAACATTAGAGTCTGGTTCTGCAGAGAACCTTCTTCGTACTTTGCAGTCTTTTGCCAGCTGTGTAGAACCGCTACAGTTTAAACCTCACATGTAGGGAAATGTCACACTTACCTGGCCGGCAGAGTCCAGGTGAGTCCAGGTAAGTCCAGGTGAGTCGCTCCGGCCGGTTCCTGCTGTCGTTCTCCTCCTCAGACACACGACTCTCTGCTGCTGTTCCTCCTCCCTCTCTCTCTCTCTCTCCCTCCCCCACCTCACTCGTCCCTGTCCCACCTGGTTTCAGGTATGAAGGAAAAAAAGGTGGAGGAGGGCAGAGTCAGTTTGACTGACAGTTTGTTGCTTTTCTCTCCAAATTCAAATTCAAATAAGCTTTATTGACACTGCTGAAACAGAGCGAGTGACAATATAAACATAAATAATTAACTAATTACAATAAACAGCAAAATGAAGGATATTTTGAATAGGGTTTGGTGTGTGATAAAATGCACTGTAGTTAATAGCAGCTGGTGTCTCACATGACTGGACGTTAATGATGATTGACAGGTGTATCAATATAGAAGATAACAATTAAATCTGAATGATTCATGTTTCCTGTGCTGAGGATCACTAAGCCGTTAAACAGAGGATATTTCAGTGAGGATCAGCTGACAGACGTGATTTGTTTTATGACTCTTCAGTGATACGTTACCTGGAATATAGACGACAAAAAACATTATTGACTGGGCCTGAAGACGGCACACACACACACACACACACAGTGGTGCTGAAACAAAGACCGAGCAGTGAAGAGTCTCTCTCTCTCTGCAGGCTGCAGCATGCCTCGCTCTCCCCTCGGGGTGAGGTGGACGGTGACTCAACAGACTTCACTTCAGAAGATTAACGTCTGAATGAGTCCGAGTTTAAGTCAAAGAAACCTGGTTCAGTGTTTAATGTTGCAGGTTTACTTCAGTCACATGATGCACAAAAGAAACTGACCGTCCTGTTTCAGGTCATGTTGTTTCTATGGCAACAAGGAATTATGGGGTGTTTGGATTCCTGTTTCCACACATTCACACATCCTAAATATACAAACAATCTCAACTCACTGGCTTTATCTGGAGCTTTTGACTCTATCACATGGTCTTCATCAGTAACTGAGCAGACACTCCGTGCTCCTTCAGGGATTCTCAACTCAAGACCCACTTATGTGATTATTCTGGAGCTTTTGAGCGTTTTCACACAGTGAAGCCTCAGATGATTACTGCCCTCTGCTGGGCAGAGTTCAAAACTTCAGTTCAACTTTGTTTTCTGTAGAGAAATGTTTCCTTCTGATCATTTACAGTTTAAGACTTTGTATCAATCTTCCTTTCAGAGTTTTAATTTAATATATTTAAATTTCACCAAACATTCAGATTCATATGTCATGATATCCAGTTTTTGTTTCAATATAAAATGACGTTTCATGGTTTACCTTCTCATTACCTTCTTCCTGCCTCATAACCATCACAAACAGAAACATCCTGTAAAACAGCCTCTTTATTTAGTTAGATATAAAAACACAGATACATGAAGACAAACAGACTAAACACACGATGTTTCAGGGGTACAGTGCTGACAGCTGCTCCTTCAGCTCCGACAGGATGGACAACGACGAACAGCCACCAGCGTTCAGCAACGACCGGAAAAACCTGCCCCACATACTGCTGCAGAGAGAGAAGAGTTATACAGACTTAATCCAATTTAGACCAGGTTCAACATGTAGAATAAACCAGGTTTAAACCAGGTTCAATGTGTGAAATAAACCAGGTTAAATTAAATACCAGGGCTCGTCTCCTCTGAACTGCTCTGCCGTCCAGCCACCATCGTCTTTAACAGCGACCATCCTGCTCTTGGTCAGAAGGAGGTGGATAGTTTCAGCCACGCCCACCAAGTCCACCTGGCAGGTTTAAAAAAAAGGGGGAGGGGTTAGTATCTACCCAGTGAAGGAGGCGTGGTCTGTACGGTGAACAGGTGTTTTGGAGGGGGTACCAGCTGTGGAGGTGCTGTCGGCTCCAGGAGACCCAGACTGATGTAGGTCTGAGCTGATGGGACCTGCTGGACCGATGTAACGCCCTGCTGGAGGTCCAGGTCCACCGAGGACGACCAGTCCACTGGGAAGACCCAATCAGGACTCAGGCAACCTCTGGAGGAACAGCAAGAACCACAAAAAATAAACAACATAAAACTGTTGAGGTCTGTAATCCGTTTTCACAGAATCCACACTCCCGCCCCCCACCTGTGTGTGTGTTGACCTACCTGTGAGAACAGGTGAGAACACTTGACTGCAGCGCTGCATGCAGCAGCCCGCAGGAGTGCAGCTGCAACACCAGCTGCAGCAGACTGATAGCGTTGTGACCGACCAAAAACTCGTTGGGAACGTACTCTGTCAGCTCCTACACACACACACACACACACACACACACTAAAATGGTTTGATTTGTGGTGACCATCTTTTGGAGGACAGTCCCCGCAGTGTGAGCGTGGACTCGGGTTTGTGTCCCCGTGGACAGGAAGTGACTCACAGTGAGCATGTGATCAGTTGGGCTGATGTAGACGGTGATGCAGCCGTCCAGGAACAGGAAACAGCTGATCAGAGGAAGACTGTCGGCAGTGGACGAGTTCTTCTTCAGACGCTGAAACTGATGGAAATCCCAGGGAACACAGCAGCTGTCCACCTGCAGCAGGTAAACACAGGAAACCACAGCTGTCACCATGGAGACCAGAGTCTAATATCATACCTGTATGCATATTAGACCAGAACTACTCCAACACACTGATGTACAGTTTTCACCTATGACTGATAAAACAGAGCTGCAAACTCAAGAGGTGAAAAAGGATACGTTTGGAAAGTCAACCCCTGTAGGGGGGTCTGGGGGCGTCCCCCCCCAGAAGAATTTTTTGGGATTTTAACATGTAAACAAAGCATTCTGTTTCACTCTGAGAATAAAATAAAGGGAAAAGACAACATTTAGTTAGGGCAAAAAAACTAATTTATTGAAACCAGTGCTGTTTCTGAATTGAGTTTATTTCTTCGTTAACGTTACCTGACGTGCTAACAAGCTGGCAAGCTTTCCATTATAAACAGGTTGGGAAAGATTTGATGGGGTGACGTTAGGTAACATTTATCACGATACATCAACTTGATTTGGCAAGTTAACGTTACTTTAGCAACTAGTTACCTGACGTTAACGGCCGGGCCACACAGCCGACCTGAGCAGCACGACGGCTGCCTGCTGAACTGCTGCGTCTGGCCGGCGTGTGGAGTCACACAGGATCGATCCTGCTGCTGCCAGCTCTCTTTCTACACCGAGTTTGCCTTTGATAATGACCATCAATAATAGACTGTTTCATTTCATTAAACATTTCATTTAGATTTAGTTTAGACAGGAAAAGGTTAAGAGGCTTGTAACTGGGGAGAAAAAAAAGTCTTTTTTAATTTTTTTCATGTCTAACATATTCTACAGACATTAATAGTCAATATGACTATCAACAGATCATTTTCACTGTGTATTTGTGTATTGTATAAAATAGGCGAGACTGAATCTCTCGATGAGCCACGCTGCAGAGGCTGTGTGGCTCTAACCTGTTATTAACATGGACGCTGAAATGAAAAGCAAGAGGATCCGCGACGCACCGCTCGGGTCGGCGGTGTGGCCCGGCCGTTACCTCAAAACTAGTGTCCATTGTAGTAGTACCGCGAAAAGTTGTCTTTATACATCCATAGAAAAGAAGACGATGCAGTTATCTTGATTCTGATTGGCCAAAAGACTCAAAACGTCTATTGACAAGAAGATCACAACGTCACAACAGCTTTCTGAAACGTCTCTGTTCTCACTCCAGTCTATGGGAAATTGCGCTGGCCACTTGACAGTAACACCTGAAGAGGTTTACAAAGATAAAAACATTTCTTGATGCTACTAATTATTTTACTGTCAACAACATCAGCAGGTTCACCTTGACGACCACATATTTGTCCTCCGTGGATCCTTTATAGACGGAGAAACTTCCTCTGTGCAGAATTCTGGAGCAGATCTCAAACACTTTGCCCCCTGGTGGACACAACACAACAGACATCCAATAAGTAATCAATAACCATTGATCGAGAGCAGCCGCCAACACAAGGATCTGTTATAAAATGTAGCGGGTTTTTTTCTCTGAGGAGCAGGACTAATTAGTACACAGTGATCAAATGCAGTAGGTGCTGAGCTGAGTTCAGTCATTTAATCTGACAGTCAATAAAATCCAGTAAATGTACTTTATATTCTAATCTAATAAATATACACGTCATAATAATGGTTCTAATAATCATCTGCTTATAGTGATCAGTTTGACCCAGATCAATAGAATAGGTGTCCACTGTAACAACAGTAACTGTAGATGCAGAAGTTCTTTCAGTATTAATCCAATTAGAGAGAAACAATTGATCAATCAAAACTAAATTGATCAGCAACCAAGTCAGTGAGGATACAAAGGGCAGACTGATCAATAATGAACCCCGTACCCAGCTGCAGACAGCTGTGCTCCTCCACAGCAGGAAGGGGACGGGGCTCGGAGTGGAGGTCCGGAGAGGAAGTGACATCACAGAGCTCCAGCAGCTGCCACCGTACGTCCGGGTCACAGGGATCCATAGCGCCCCCATCTGGTCCAGAAAGACCACAACATTCACATAACAGAGTTCCAGCACGGAGGATCAATAACTGAATATAATGAACAGAAACAGTCAGTCTGTGGTTCTGTGGTTCTTTGTGTCTGTGTGTATCTTCCTTTAAATGTCTCATTTGTGGTCAAACTGATAGTGAAGGTTTGATTCTCCAGGTGCCTCTGTGATGTTCATCCTGTCTGAAGGGGACTACTCACCAGGTGATGGAACGTGGTCCACCTGCTTCTGGTCCTGGTCCTCCTGGTCTTCTTGCAGTGGACTACAGTTTCCAGCAGACAGTCCCCCCAGCGAGGTTACAGAGCTGGCCTCCACACTGGTCTCCTGGATGGGACTCAGCTCCTTTCTGGTTTTTGATAATGGTTTCTGAGAGACGGTGGGGGGGCAGGACTCCACCGGAGTCTGGAGGTCTTCAGTGGTCCCTCCCTGATGGTTGTGTTGTGGAGCAGAGGACTGGTTTTTGTTCCGAAGTCCAGGCTGGATCACATCTCCTGTATGCTGAGACACAGACGGAGACTCAGTGAAGACGTGAAGCATCACGCAGAGAGCCGGCGGCCGGGTGCAGAGAGCCGGGTGCAGAGAGCCGGGTGCAGAGAGCCGGCGGCCGGGTGCAGAGAGCCGGCGGCCGGGTGCAGAGAGCCGGCGGCCGGGTGCAGAGAGCCGGGTGCAGAGAGCCGGGTGCAGAGAGCCGGGTGCAGAGAGCCGGCGGCCGGGTGCAGAGAGCCGGGTGCAGAGAGGGAACAATCTGAAGCTGCATCATGTCGCTTTAAGTTAAACTGTCCGACTTCAGATCTCAGCTTGTTGCCTTAAAATGTTTTGTTTTCTCAACTTTTCCATTTTTTACAGTGCAGCAGAGCATCAGCTGTGTGTGGGTGGAGGCAAAGTGTTTAAAACTGCTGATACATGTCAGGACCTGGTCTCTGTACCTGACGGTTTGAAGAGATTTTAAAGGAACAAACCTGAGAGAGTTCAGAGGCTCCAACAAAACCTGAGAGACAAAACACACGAGATACAGCTGATTATTAAACTGTGAGAGCAGGTACTGAGACTCACCTGGACCAGGATCACAGACTCACCTGGACCAGGATACTGGAGCTTTAAAAGATGCTTTAAATTGACCGATATTCTCCGTTTTCTTTCTTGTCAATCCCACACACACCGTCCTGCTGCCCCAAATTCTCACTAGAGCCCCAAATCAAACTGATCAAACTGTATAACTCCTCCCTCAGGGTGTCAGACACCTGAACAGAACTCATTCACGGATTCATGATGTGCAATAACGTATTCAGAACTACGTGCAAGACCCTTCTCTTATTATTATTATTGGTACTTATCGTATTTCACTCTTATATTTTATGTCTATTTATATTTCATTTTATTTTATTTCCTTTCTATTAGTACTTCTCTACGACTGTAATCCCCCTGAGGGGATCAATAAAGTATTCTGATTGATTCTGAAATGTGGATTAATCCACCGCTGAAAATAGTCCCCAACAAAGTCACTATTTCCTGTTTGTTTGATAGAAACTACAGCGAGCTGTTTGAAATATGAAACGTTATATTTGTGTTTACGTCTGCAGTAGGAACCAATGAGCTTGGAGCTGAGAGCCACAGACAGGAAGTGGTGGTGGATCAGGGACTCACCTGGTGGACACTGGACCTTCAGACACAGGCCTCTCTCATCAGGTCGGAGGAAAACGTCGTCCTGCAGCTCGTCAGAGATTCTGTTTGATGAGAAAAACGTGAGCAGTTTGGTTTCAGCCGATTCACACGGAGCTGATGAGCTGTGTGTTTATTACCCAGCAGGCCGTGCAGCAGCAGACTGGGACTCGTCATATATCTGGAAGGAGGAGCCTTCAGGAACCACCTGCAGGGAGACCACAATGTGACATCACCCGAATCTGGACCTGCTTAGTGAGACGTCACATGATGTCTAGTACCGGCAGTAGCAGTAGTAGTAGTAGTAACAGTAGTAGTAGTAGTACCAGTAGTAGTAGTAGTACCAGCAGTAGTAGTAGTAGTAGTAGTACCAGCAGTAGTAGTAGTAGTACCAGCAGTAGTAGTAGTAGTACCAGCAGTAGCAGTAGTAGTAGTAGTACCAGTAGTACCAGTAGTAGTAGTAGTACCAGTAGTACCAGCAGTAGTAGTAGTACAAGCAGCAGTAGTAGTAGTAGTAGTAGTACCAGCAGTAGTAGTAGTAGTAGTACCAGCAGTAGTACCAGCAGTAGTAGTAGTAGTACCAGCAGTAGTAGTAGTAGCAGCAGTAGTAGTACCAGCAGTAGTAGTAGTAGTAGTACCAGCAGTATTATTGATGGATGGTACCGGCATTGGTAATTGTGGTGGCATTGGTAGTGGTACCGGCAGTGGTACCGGTGGTGGTAAGTGGTACCGGCGGTGGTGGTGGTACCGATAGTAGTGATGATGGTACCAGCCAGTGGTGGTAGTAGTACACCAACAGTAGTAATTAATTTAAAACGGTAATTAGTAGTACAAAACAGTAATTAATAGTAATTAGCGGTAATTGCCAGCAATGCAGTAGTAGTAGTAGTAGCAGTAGTACCAGCAGTAGTAGTAGTAGCAGTAGCAGTAGTACCAGCAGTAGTAGTAGTAGCAGTAGCAGTAGTACCAGCAGTAGTAGTAGTAGTAGCAGTAGTAGTACCAGCAGTAGTACCAGCAGTAGTAGTAGTAGTAGTACCAGCAGTAGTACCAGCAGTAGTAGCAGTAGTACCAGCAGTAGTAGTAGTAGTAGCAGTAGTAGTAGTACCAGCAGCAGTAGTAGTAGTAGTAGTAGTAGTACCAGCAGTAGTACCAGCAGTAGTAGTAGTACCAGCAGTAGTAGTAGTAGTAGTAGTAGCAGTAGTAGTAGTAGCAGTAGTACCAGCAGTAGTAGTAGTAGTAGTAGCAGTAGTAGTAGTACCAGCAGTAGTACCAGCAGTAGTACCAGCAGTAGTAGTAGTACCAGTAGTAGTAGTAGTACCAGCAGTGTACCTGATGTTGAGACGTCTTGAGCAGTAAAAGTTTCTTCTTCACCTGCAGCTCCAGACTCAGCTGCTGCCTCACCTCCGTCAGACGCCTCAGCTTCTCTACTGGAACCAAAAACAAACACCTTCAGTACTGAGGTCAGTGAACGTGTCATGAGGTCAGTGAACGTGTCATGAGGTCAGTGAACGTGTCATGAGGTCAGTGAACGCATCCCGAGCAGGGCTCTACAATGCGAGTATTTTACTCGCATTTGCGCCTAAAATGAGGTATGTGCGAACCGGAAAAATAATTTAGGAGGACAGCGAGTGAGTGAGGTTGACAACCAACCGTAACATCCCCACCGCCCGCTGCTAATCGTTCAAAACATGGTCACGCTGTCCATCGGGGGCCGCGGGAGAAATCCCGGGGAGCCGGTCGCTGTGCGGCCGCTCCAGCAGCTCATTATCCAAAACCAGAGCTGGAGAGATGCGTCGTCTGCCGTCCAGCAGAAGACAACACGGTTCGGGTCTCCGGAGCCTTTTGTTGAAACAAGTTCAACTTTTCATAAAGTCGATGCGCTCGTCAGTGTCACTCTTCGTGAACCGACCAATCACAGCCCGGATGGGGCGGGACATTAAAAAAAGGTTGACGTGCTACAACAAACGTTCTAATTATTAACAAGTTAGTACTTAGCATTACTGAACGCAGTGTAGAGCTTTTTCTGCACAAGGATTTAATGAAGAACAAAACCTCCAAAAATGATAAATGTTGGTTGTGTTTCTTAATCTGCTGTTTTGTCCAACTGGAAATAATATTATACTAGTGGTAGGTTATAGGCCTATAGTGTACTATTTTATGAAATTACAATGAATATACTATATTTTTATTTTTATTTAATGTTATAATATTATACTAATACACAAATTTATACTAGGTACTCATCCAGATTGTGTATAATGCTTCTGCAGTGGACAGATGCTCCTTCTAGCCAGCCTCCTCCTCATCCCCTTTGTTTAATCTGACATCTATTTTACTGAAGTTATTGTTATAGATATTGTTCAGTAACCTTGTTTACATAAAGTGTGCTGTATGGCGTATCCCTCCCTGGTTCAAAAACTACAAGTCCCACATTCCACAAGCTGCAATGTGCCAATCACAGTTTTCTGTGATGAGTGTTTTCACTCTTTCACTAGACACCAGGGTCTTCCTCTTCCATAGTCCTTCACTGGTTTTCACATAATTGCGCACAAGGAGAAGGAGCATGCACAAACGCATGTACACACACGCAGTATAAATATGGATGTAATACATCGTTTGTTAATAAACTCTATTACTCGAACATTTTTCACTGTGCTCCTACGTTCTTTCATTTAGGAGCACATGTACTCCTTGGGAAAAAAATTAGCGTAGAGCCCTGCCGAGGTCAGTGAACGTGTCCTGAGGTCAGTGAACGCACCGTCCAGCTCCTGCTGTTTGCGTTTGTTGTATCTTTCAGCTCTCAGCTCTTCGAAGCTGAACTCGGTTCCTCCTCTCATCAGCAGCTCTTTACAGTACGCACTCCTCTGATTGGCCCCGCCCTCCTCCTGAAGCCCCGCCCCTACGCTCAGGTGCGTCTGTGCTGATGATGACACGCTCTGATAGGCTGACCTGCAGCCAATAAGGAAACACGTGGAGGAGTTATTACTGTATTCTGTTAAATCTGGTGAACATTTAAAACAACATTTAAATAAGGGCCTTCTTGGCCTCTGCAGCCTGCCATACTTCTGAAAGTTTATCACGTCAAGATGATGAAATAAATCACCTTTAAACAGCTGCTTAAATCAATAAATCACTTTGTCTCGACTACAAAGAAGGTAAATGAATCTTCGGTCCTCTCTGAAGATGAACACTTACGATCCCACCTGCACCAGCAGCCCCTCAGCCATGACCGCACCTGGATCTGATGGACCAATCAGAACACACCGGTCAGCCTGAACCAATCATTCATCAGCTAGAATCACGTCCTGGTCTACTGATCAATGATCAATGTATCCCTTTATAAAACTGTCATTAACACATAACGTGTCGTTTGCAGGCTTCGACCTCTGAAGATGCACAATAATTAATTACAGATAATAATGTTATAAAGATGATTCGTACTCTGTGTCTGATCGATTTATAATCATTCAACTTTCTGTGAAGATCTTATAGTTTTCTGTTTAATACCAATAACGTTCATCCTTCAGACTGAATATGATAATTAATTATTATTAAATATTAAGACAAAGTGAAGACTGGTGATTAGTAAGTTGTAATTTAACATTTCATTGACACAATTATTAGTATTATCTCTAATGAAATAAAAATAAAAGCTGATTTATCAATAATGAGAGTAACTGATGGTTGCAGCCTGATATTCAGTCATATTAACCTCTTTAAATCTGCCTCTAAACATCTGCTGTCAGCCAGTGAGCGCTGCTTTACCTGAACCAGGTGTTTCTCTCACCTGTTTTCAACACGTCATTAAGTCCAGGTAACGTGACCGGATATGTATGGAGTGAAAATAGTCTCAATATTATTTGTAAATGTGTATTCCATGATTTGTAACTGAAAAAACGATTTGAAAATATTTGACTTACAGACTTCTAACTTCAGCTTCTCAGATCTGATCCTTTTCGCTTTCAAAAAGCTTCCTGTGCTTCCCGTCTCTGTTACGCACGGATCAGGTCACTTTCGCTTTCGGGGTTTTGGGACTATTTTACTATACTGCAAAGTGGTAGAGTTCTTCTTCTGGGAAAACAGCCAGTCCAGGCAAAAAGCGGATGCCGGCTGAAGCTGCCCCTAACCACCGAGGGGCGGCGCTACAGTGGTGTTGTGTGGAAGCCCGTTCCCTCCTGTTAGAACTGTGTTTCCCGCAGCGCCGCCCCTCGGTGGTTGGGGGCAGGTTCAGCCGGCATCCGCTTCAGCTGGCTGTTTTCCCAGCAGAACAACTCTACCACCTAGCAGTAGCTTATTTAAACCATATATTTACATTTATAGGTCACTGTATAGAGTCTGTGGTTGGTAAATGCATGTGCTCTAATCGAGGGGCGACGAGCTATTCTGTCTATTTAGAAAAACGTCTTTCCCACTTTGAAATTAAACACGAATACGCGGAAAGCCCAGATGTCCCAGTTTTCCACCAGCACTTAAACGCATCATCATTTAGACTCTGTGGAGCCTTAAAATAGTCCCAAAACCCCGAAAGCGACCTGATCCGTGCGTAACAGAGACAGGAAGCACAGGAAGCTTTTTGAAAGCGAAAAGGATCAGATCTCAGAAGCTGAAGTTAGAAGTCTGTAACTAAAATATTTTCAAATCGTTTTTTCAGTTACAAATCTTGGAATACACATTTACAAATAATATTGAGACTATTTTCACTCCACAGCAGTGAGACCACCTGACAGTTAGTCCTTTAGAGAGAAGCAGGTTGCATCTGTAAACTGTTAGAAAGAGTAACTTATATCCCGTATTATCTCTGGGAGTTTAACACACTGCTCGCGTAACGTTACTTAACACCAAACCTCGGTTTGAGGAACTATTCAGTTGTGAACATGTCACTGACCAACTGTCCAGACGTGACAAACCTGCTTATTTCACTGAAGCCAACGTTAAATCCAGCTGTTTACAGCCGGACAGCTTAAGACGAACTGAAGACTCAACAATATAAAGTTATCTTTTGTTAAAACCGCTTCTTCACTGGCTCGAACCCGGATTGAAGAATAGATCATTTCATTTTATATTCAGTCTCAAACCGTATTATATTTTGAACACAACTCTGCCGACAAACAAGATCACTGTAAAATGCCAGAGATTTGAATGGAGTTTGGCGAAGCTGTTAACTAACGTTTCTAACGTCGTCAGTTAGCTTCGTTAAACTTCGACAACGTTTAGCTTTAGTTTAAACATGTTTTAACATATATTCTTTCATAATCACGTGATTAAATGAATGAAAATAGCAGTTTCTTACCTTAAAGTTCAGTAATGTCGCACAAAAACAAACAACATTCAAATCAACCCGCTGTCAAAGCTGGTTTTAAACTTCTTGTGGCGGCGGCGCTGATTGGACGATTTCACGACAATGATTCGGACGTCACTTCCGCTCTCGGTTACATATTGTTATACCGCCCCCGCTGGTTGGAGTGTATACTGTATACTGACAGGATTACAATACACAATATAATTAATAACACATTTATAAATAATAATATCTGATGTACTGCAATACTCAGAATACACATATAAATAAATCAATACATATATAGCCGGTGTGACTCCTGTATTCCAATCACTCATTAGACACGAGGTAGATATGAGAGGCAGGTAGCGTTAAGGGCCCAACTTTCGTCCTGACCAGGAAGAAGCCCAATGAGGAAGAGGAGCAGGTGGAACCATCATGGGAGAACAAACCCCTGCAGGTATGTACCACCGGCAGATAGAAGAAGTGGCTGATAGAGAAATCCTACCAGTGGCTGGACTGAAAGACGGCACAGAGGCACTAATCATGGCAGCACAGGAACAGGCTCTGAGCACAAGATCGATAGAGACCGGGATCTACCACACCAGGCAGGACTCCAGGTGCAGAGTGTGCAAAGAGGCCCCTGAGACAATCCAGCACATAACAGCGGGGTGTAAGATGCAAGCAGGCAGGGCGTACATGGAACGCCATAACCAAGTAGCTGGCAAAGTGTACAGGAACATCTGTGCCGAGTATGGGCTGGAAGTCCCACGGTCAAGATGGGACACACCTCCGAAGGTGGTTGAGAATGACCAAGCTAAGATCCTGTGGGACTTCCAGATACAGACTGACAAACTGGTGATGGCGAATCAACCGGACATAGTAGTGGTGGACAAACAACAGAAGAAGGCAGTAGTGATAGACGTAGCAATCCCAAGCGACGGCAACATCAGGAAGAAGGAACACGAGAAGCTTGGAAAATACCAAGGGCTGAAAGAGGAGCTAGAAAAGACGTGGAAAGTGAAGGCAACAGTGGTCCCTGTGGTAATAGGAACACTCGGGGCTGTGACCCCCAAACTGGGAGAGCGGCTCCAGCAGATTCCAGGAACAACATCCGAGATCTCTGTCCAGAAGAGTGCAGTACTAGGAACAGCTAAGATACTGCACAGGACCCTCAAGCTCCCAGGCCTCTGGTAGAGGACCCAAGCTTGAAGGAGGAATAGACCGCTCACAGGGACGAGTGGGGAATATTATTATTTTATATATATATACAGACGTCTATGTATTAACATCTGTAAACAAAAGACTGCAGCTTGTGAAGCTGTATGTATTTCTGAGTATAATTCACTTCATGTCTCTGACACTCACCTGCTCCGATGTTTCAATAAAGTTGAGGAAAAAAACAAAACGTTATCCGACAGCTGATTATTGTCCCCTGAACACAACATGTACACATACTGAGAATATTTTCTATTTTATTAAAGTTCCCAGTTTACAGACCAATGACAGCAGATGTTGTTACAACATCAACACTATAAACACTAATTCATCTACTGAGGATGATGTCGCTGTGATGAAGATCCAACATGGCCAGTAGAGTCCAGTAGAGTCCAGCAGTGGAAGACAAACTGGACCTCCAGTAAAGTCCCAGTGTGGCCCCTGTTGATGACCTTTCTCTGCTGGGCGGACATTTTGTGGATCCCTTTGATCCGGTACTACAGGCCGTTAGTGAAGTCCTGCAGGGAACAAAACAACGTTCCTGCCTGTAGCTGAGATCAGTGTGTTTCTGACCTGCTGGTCTGTGGTTCTTCTTACCTCCGCTGGTTTCCCACACGGCTGCAGGAGCCTCTGTAAGAAAGATCAGCTGTTACTCAGTCTTTATTCAGCTTTGCTTTGAATCAGCTGAAATGAAATGGTCCTCACACTGAGTCTGGACCTCTGCTCAGAGTTGCTCAGATCCAGCAGCTCGTCGATGTCGATCTCCAGCTCCGGGACCTCCTCGTCCTCCTGCAGCAGACAGGACGGCTGGTTAGTTACAGGTTCGATCCCCCGTCATCCTTTAACATGCTGAGGAACTGAGGAACCAGGACCACGGTACTTAAAGAGCAACTTAACGCGACTGAAAAGGCTGTTTTGCTGCCCTCTGGTGGTTGAAGGTGTTGCCTTGCTGCAGTGCTGTAGAAGTGTACTCCAGGGTGGGGTCAGTACTCTGTGACATCACTGCTGGGTGTGGTCACAGACACAACAGTCTCAGTAATGTCAAAAAATATTGATAATGTGACATGAATAAAGTTCATGTTAATGGATTTGTCTTATTTCAATGGGGAGAATCATCTCTA
>SEMN01001201.1:0-87025 GCA_005408345.1 Macquaria australasica | reverse complement strand
GATATAAAAAACAGAATGCCTGTCGGGTTCGGGTTGGGCACAGTTACTACTGTCTGACTCGGATTGGGTTCGGACAGAAATATGCGGGCTGAGCCGCACTCTAGTGTGAATGCACCCAAGACGCACTGAGAAGGCATTGACATCTGATTGTTCAGACCACGTTCTGAGGTGGTTCTTTTAGGAGTGTATACCCAAATGTGTCCTGGGCCATACTGAAGGACCGCTTACTCAACTGATGTCCTCTGCGTAAGCGGAAATACGTACTCAGTGAGGTGCCAACGGCATCATATTAAAATGCGAAACAACAAAAGATAGATTACGATTGTATCAAACATCTTGAGCGATTTGGTTTACCTGGAACATGCCAAGGAATAGACCCAGTCTGTACTGTTTTGATTTTGCCCACGCCCCAAGGTCTTTACAAACTTCTTCTTCTTTCAATTTCTGGCAGACAAAGCATGGGAAGTGCATTGCTGTCTCCTGCCAGTTAAAAACAACAACATATTTGGTCTTTGCAAATGGAAATGATGTACGTGTTTATTTGCAAATAGAGCGGGGAAGTGAGAACTGATCATAAGTGGACAGCTTCAAGTACATCAGTTGTATAGAATGCATCTGCACAGGCGTTTTGAGAGACCACTTGTGATCGGATCACCCAAGACGCATGTTATTGCCAGATGTAAACAGGGCCTGAGAGTATGAGAGTGTGCCTGAAGGAAATGTATTCAACACGTTTGTTAGACTTCAAGGATGCACATAATGCATTCTGAGTAACATTTAATGTAAACAAAACCTTTTACAAGAAAACTCCACAGGGCATCTTTAACAGTGGGGCTTTGAGCAGTTTGGCATTGGAGGTAACACGTGTATAAAGTCCCCAAACTAAGATATCGAAAAAAGTTTTGGTAGTTTGGAGTTTCTTACCAAAACGTGAGCACCATATCAAATAACCTCATAAAATAATAGCCTATAAACAGTTGTTAGGTTTTAACCAGTAACCAGTAAAAGCTGTTGAATAAAAGACACACTGAATCTAGGGGTAAATATATAATACAAAACATATTCATTGTTCTCCATTAAATGGACATTTCTTTGATAAAAGATCTTAATTTTGTCAGTACACATGTACCTTTATCAGATCTTATCATGTGTCAGACCCTGGATCCTCAGCCCCTAGCAGAAAATATGAATGGCTAACACTTGATCCTGACTTTCTATTAAGGCTTGTGTAGACATATTGAATAGTGACACTGAGTTATACTCATAAATATAATAATTTACTAATGAAAGCCCAGTGCTTCTTAGGATTGTGCTGATAATCAAGGAGGGAACTGGAGCTCACAGGTCATCTGTTTTGTAATTGAAATGCAAATTAGCTGATGTTTTGATGCAAAACCCTCTTCATCAGAGTTGCTGCTGTGAGGAAATTTTATTTGCACATTCACTAAAGAAAGTCTTGATGTTCTGTGTGCTCCAGTTTTCACCTCTATAAATGACATGTTAAATTCAGAGTAAAATATCTCTTGTACAAGTCTAAAAAAGGAGTCAAAAACAACAGCAGGCCCACTTACTAAGGTTTATAGCACTGGTTATAAATATAATAATAATAAACACTAATAAATCATGTAACACATCATTAGCAATGAGAGTACCAACTTTCAGGAATTTGTATACACTGAACTCAGATCAGCTCATCTTGGTGACCTTAAATTATCTGATATGGTTCTCTCTCTTTTATACTTTAACTATGTATGTTGTGTTGGATACAAATACAAATAGCACAGCTGCTATGAGTAACGACTGTATTCATCACTGTGTGTGTGTGTGTGTGTGTGTGTGTGTGTGTGTGTGTGTGTGTGTGTGCGCGTGCACACGTTGCATTCTGTCCCTGACTGAAAGCAGTGGGGGATTAAGTATTGAGCCTTACATTCACAAGAGAAATCCAACAAACACCACTAACACTGATGTGATGCCAGCTTGGCTGTGATTAAAACTGTAGTCTATGTGTTTGCGGGTAGATCCTCTGGTGGTTACTGGTTATTGATGTATAAATTTAACATGCAGAGTCTCAAAACATTATAATTTATCTTCAACACATAGATTGAAGGATTACATACTCCTGTATAGGTTAAGAATGATGTCCAAGGTCTTACCCTCATAAAACCCTTTCTAAAAGCAATGGCTTCACTGAAATCCTCTGTTACCAAGCTGCTGAAAAGTTGACATTTTAAAGATACATGGTTTTACACCTCACAACATTATCAACATATGGTGATTGTCAAAGTGGGGAGCATGGGAAATGATTAATTACTAACTTTTGCATTTGCATTGACACATTCCTTATAACATAGTTCAACATGGAGAATGAAAATATTCCTTCCTAAACTGCCAAAGCACCAATTATCAGTCTAACTTGGATGTTTCCTCTTCCAGTTTGATGTCAGGACTTGCAGCCCTCGACGCCAAGTGTTCCAGTCGGCTTGGTCTGATCACAGTGTCTTATTACCTGTGGACCACCTTTGTGGCCGTGATAGTGGGGATCATCATGGTCTCCATCATCCACCCAGGCGGTGCAGCCCAGAAAGAGGACTCCGAGGACAGTGGCAAGCCTATCATGAGCTCAGCTGATGCTCTGCTGGACCTCATCCGGTAAGTCCACCGTAACATCCATCTGACTGTACATTTGCACACCGTAAACTAACTGATTCCTAGCTCATGATTCTAACATATGTGAGCGAGTTTGACAGACTGAAATAATACAAGTGGAGCACATGCTGTTCAATTGTCTGGTGTCAAGTAAACCTCTTCACAGCCTCAAGTGGCAGCAGAAGAAGCCTGTATCATGTCAAGTCAGTGACTTCTGGAAAGGCATTGTTAGTTGGTCTGTAATTTCACATTAGAGAGAGGATGATTAGCAGAGAACAAACAGGGCTTGGGAGGGGTACAGGATTTGTGTTGTCGGGGTTTACAGGTGATGTATGGATCTGAATTCTGAAGAGCGGGACATACAGGAAGGAAGTCTGCTGTATTACTTCGAGGATAAAGTTGTAATACAATGAGAGATAAATTGAAATAATCTGGGGTGAAAGTCTTAATGTTTCAAAAATGACTAAAATATAGAATTGTGTGTGTATATGAGTAAAGAGGTGAGAGCGGTTTGTCTAATTATGTCTCCAAATGAGGGCTGAGGAGGATTTGAAGATATATTTCAGTACAGGGTTCACCATTATTGTGAATTAGTTAGGCACATTAGCACCACTTTATTATTAAAGAAAGAATGAATGGTCAAAATCAAAGCAGCAGAGGCCAAGTTATCCTGAAGTCCCTAGTTTGGGTCAAGATCCAAAAATGCTGGATGCTACACTTCCCATAATGCAACTCAGTAGGATCATTCATTAAATCCTCGCTGCCTGTTAAATGACCATGTCTTTCCAACTCTATGCCCCTAGTTTATAATGCAGGTTTCCTGTTAAGAATCTGTGGTCTCTAAGCCTAAGCTGAGATAACTAATGACATTGTTAGAGTTATTTTCTCAGACCAGTCAGTTCCCTGCAGAGCCACAGAGGACATTATACAACTGTATCCACAGGCTGAGTAGTGCTCCTCATGACGAGTAAACTAAACCTCATGTGAGTTCCCTTTAAGGGCATTGCATGATTGGGCTTGATCAACCCCAGTATTTTCACCCCAACCTCCAACAAATGAACACAAATTAGATGTCGTTGAATTTCTCGCCCTAATACATGTGACATTTACAGCACGTCCAACATGTTATATCCAGTATGTAAGAACAGAATGACGACAGAAATATTTCCATGGGAACATGCTGTTGTTATGTCTCGTCGGTTGTGTTAAGTTCATGTCTGTCATATTTCTGTTTCCTGTTCTGGCGTGTCTGTTTTATTTTGAAAAGTCTAACCTTCCCTCTCGTTTCAGGTTCCTTTACTTCCAGTCCTTGTGTGTTTCCCGCCTGTGTGATTGTCTGCCCCGCCCCGATTGTTTCCACCTGTTCCCCATTACCTCTTGTGTATATATTGTCAGTGTCTCCCTGGTCTTGTTGCCAGATCGTTGCCATTCCCATGGTTTGTCACGTCGCGCTCTAAAAGAACCTTTTTTGTAAAGAACTTACATTTTCCTCAGTAAACAGTTAAAAGCCTGTCTGTCTCCTGCGTCCTGCATTTGGGTCCTTCCTGCCTTGCCTGGAAGCGTAACAGCTGTTTGTACATGTACTTTCTTTGTATTGTTCTAACAATGTTTCAGGGCTTCCAGTGTAGCCAGCGGATATCTGGATATCCAGGAATCCAGGCTAAGACTTCCTCTTCCGTGCACCGGTCATTGTTTACAGTCTGATTAGCAATCTCAGAACTCATCGGCTATCGTCTGACGACGTCTTGAATGCAGATAAATTTTAAAAAGCTAATCTCTAAGCTAAATTATCATCGGACAATAGCTGGGTTCTTAGATTGCATTTCTGCCAACACGTTCCGCCTCTTTTGCTCTCCACACTGACTGTTTACCTGCATGCAACCAAAGCCCGCTCAAACGTGATTGGTCAATACTACTCGGACTACAAACAGAAACCAGAACGCTTCCCATACCAAAATCTTGGCCCTTGCCTACAGATTCTGCATTCATATGCCAATATCTGTTTATAGAGATTTATAGAGACGTTCTTACTGATCCATGTTGCTAAATATGACAGGAAACACTGTCTTAGTAAGTAATAACACCTTTCTAGAGCAGATGTCATCCTCACAGCATCCTAGTTTTTCAGACTGTATGGATTTGCCACAAATCCTGAGACAGGATTAAAAACATTGGTTGTCTTAAGCTTTTCAGTTCCCGTATTCTGGGATGACTTCATTGTTTACTAAAAAACATTTAATCTTCTTTAATAGAAGATGCTACCCAGTTTCTCAGACCAAGTATCAGTAAACAGGACTGGTGACAGTCACCTGTCATACATTGTGCCTCTGCAAGTATTTATTTGGTAGTCTAATCCAAGCATTTTATTTCATGCTGTTGGTGGAATAATGGGGTGAGTCCAGGCCATTAATCAGACATCACTGAGCTGTGTAGGCAGGCTGAATGGATCAGCAGGTGACCTTAAAAATGCAGTCAGTATAAACTCTAAGCCTGTTTGGTGTTGGGCAGATAGCGCACAGTGGGTTTATCAGTGCTTTTTGCTTGCGGCCGCTGGAAACGAGGTCGATAAATGCAGCGAGAGTGAACCAAAACAGCAAAGTTTTGTAGTCAAACCAAAACAATGAGCTGAAAGAAAATAAAACGCTCTGTAGGGCTGAAGTGAACTGCAGAGTCGGATAGTAATTATCTGTGGGTTTGCAACAACATTCTATCAGTAATGTTGCCACAAAGTCATTGGGTGTTTTGGCATTTTACACACAAGACACTTCAATCTGTAGCATCCAGCTGTGGGTTGATCAGTCCTCAGGTAGTCTTTTGGACCCAAATGGCTACTTTATGCTATTGGTATATTAGTTTTCTTTGGTTTTATGTATCAGAAGTTTTGTATGGCTTCATATTGTTTTGACAGGGATCTCCATACCTCCTTTGACTTGACAATCAGGTCAAATGTTACAGATTGTGAGATTAAAACAAGGTCTAATTTGGGTCTGGTGTGTGTTGTGCAGTGGTGGCACTGAATCTCCAGAAGACTCTGCTTTGATCTAAGGTCTATCTACAAGTCACTGGATACAAGACAACAAGGGTTTTGGATACATTTTTCAAATGCATCAACAGAGTTTCTCTGTTTAAGGTCAGAGATAGTATTTTGTGGTTGAGTCTTAATGAATAGGGTCTTAATAAATATGTTATATTTTGTTACTTTATCTGCCTACTTTTAGGAAATCTAATGTGTTTAAGTGCTGATTAAGATCTTGTTAAGATTACTGTAAGCACTTTATGCTTTGGTTGTATTTTAGAAATAGGGTATTTCATTGTATTACTATTATATACAGTACAGTAATTTTAGTAGCACAAGTAGAGAAGACTTATAAAGTCAGTGAATTGACTCAGTGACGTCAGTTACAATGATATCTATCTAAAGTTTGCTAACATTAGCCACCATAATCTACTGGTCATACCAGACCATGTAAGGCTGTAGCAGCAAAACCCCTGAAGGTGGCGTTTTATTGCTAATGAATTTAACTTTTAGTGTGTAAGAGGAAGAATGTGTTATTTCTCCTTTCAAAAGTTACATAGCCTCGCTTTAAGTAAAATACCAGGAGTGCAGTGGATGGTTTTTAAAATGACTTTTTGGAAAGCAACTCTATAGTTGTGTGGGATAAAAGTTAAAGTTTAGGTTGGGCAACTATGGCTATTTGGATAGGGTTAGAGTGAGGTTTTAGTCTTGGTTAAATAAACCAAATTTCACTGAAAATGAAACTGTCTCACAGCAGAAACCTTTCAGCTATTTGTTTCAGTCCAATGAACCAAAATGAAGCCTTAAATTGTAGAATATAAAAATTTGAAAGTATTATTCTAAATAAGTAGGAACATTTCTGTAGGCTATTGCACAACTTTGGCAACTGCAGTCAAACAGACCAGCAAGCATACAATTTATTTCAGCATGATTTGGTCTGTTTAGACAAGAGGGTAGGTGTCACTGGATTGTATCAAATTACAGAGCAGGAGAATTTCTTTACCCTGGAGCCACGATAGAATGATCTCATTTTGTTTTTGGTGTTTGTTTTAATCATGGTTTTTTGTATAAATGTGAATAATTATGTCTCCTGCCACAACACTGAGAGAGGTTACAGTGTGAGAGCTGCACTGCTCACTGTTGCAGCCTCCCGCTCTGTACTATGTTAGCTTGTCCAAAGCACTGGGATGTTATAGTTGGAACCTGCTAACTAAGAGCCATTTGTCATTCCTTTACACCAATGCAAGAACCTCTAAATTTTAAAACATCTGAGTTCACTTCAGCTTTGCAGTGAAGAAGGATCTGATTATATGAAAAAGATAAAGCAATGTATAGTGTTGTATAGAGACAAAGCCTAGTATACCGATATTAACACTTAAACTTATGGGAAATGGTCTTTTTTACCCCAAAAGCATACAGTATCTAATTGTTTGCTTGCATTCTTATTGTTCAACCTTTTTGGACCACACTGTAGAGTGTTTTAATAACTGTGTATCTTTGCCTTGCAGCAACATGTTCCCTTCTAATCTAGTACAGGCCACATTTCAGCAGGTAAGACCTTTGATATCACACAGCACTTTCAAACACAAAGGCTCAGCTTTTGTTAGGACCTAAATGCAGGTCTTTTTCTGCTTCTGTTTCTATTCCCTGGCAACAGTATCGAACAAGTAGTCAGTACATCATGAAACCCAAGCCAACGGTGAGTCAGGCCCAATCAGAGTCCACCACACGGCGAGCGCTCATCTACGGTATCCAGGATGATAATGGAACTGACATCCAGAACTTCGCCCTTGACCTGACTCCACCTCCTGATGTGCTCATACGCACTCGGGAAGGAACAAGCGATGGAATGAATGTCCTTGGAATTGTAATTTTTTCCGCCACCATGGGTAAAAACCTGCATCATTCTTCTTGGAATTCTAATGTGCACCTTTTGGCTTCAAGTAGAAGTTATGAATATTGAATATTAAAATGGTTTTATTTTCATTTTAAAGATTGTACTGTATATTTTCACAGGTATTATGTTGGGAAGGATGGGGCCAAATGGCAGCGCCTTGGTAAACTTCTGCCAGAGTCTGAATGAGGCCGTCCTTAGAATTGTTGCCATTGTTATATGGTATGGATTTCTTTAAATGTACTATTTTACTTTAGGAAGCTATAGATGGGTTTCCCTTTTACAAACCAAAACTTCTTTACTACATGCTGATATCTGTCTGGCTAGCTAACATGACACGTGTAATTACAGTGATAACGCTAAGCCAGACTACACAAAGCTAGCTCTACAGGTAGTGAGAAATGACTTCTGTGTTCCAGACCATTAATAGGCAGCACAGGTTAAGAGTACAGAAGAGCCCCCTCATACAAGTCAATATACAGTTTATGAATGTTAGCATTAAAAAAGTAAAGTTAGCTCATATGAAATTCCTGCTGTTTGCCTGCAGAGGCCCCCCCTCTCTCTGGATATTAAAAATGTTATGCATCCCTTAGCTTCTTGGGTTACTACTTTTGTGATCCTTGAAGTTTATGGTTTGTTTTCTACCACTCTAGCGTGCACATTTCATGATGACGTTGCTTGGAAACCTGTCTATAGGTCAACAAACCTAACAATTGTATAACTTATATAAGACTTCACAGCCACTGTTGCTGACTCTGAGCTACTCCTCGTCCTGCCAGGTACTTCCCGTTTGGCATCGTGTTCCTGGTGGCCGGTAAGATCCTGGAGATGAGTGATCCCTCAGCCATGGGGAAAAAGCTGGGTTTCTATGCCGTCACTGTGGTGTTTGGTCTGGTGTTGCACGGCTTGTTCATCCTGCCTGCTATGTACTTCTTCATCACCAAAAAGAGCCCCATTGTTTACATTCGGGGAATCCTGCAAGCCCTGCTCATCGCCCTTGCAACCTCTTCCAGGTAAAGGAAATGACTGCAGAGAGAACAAACTAAATTAATTTAACTCGGATTTTGTTAGTGTGTGTATATTTATTTTCTCATTTTTGAATCAAAATGATGTATACCTGAGTCCTAATACCACATATCCTTTCCTTTCCTATCCATTTACTGGAACATTACCATGGAAAGCCTCAAAGGGACATTGGGAAACATCTGGTGTGTGTGAGAAGAGAATGGGAATGAGCATTCCACACATTTGATTAGACTGGCACCTATCCATTTGTGTGTTTGTTCAGGTCTACATGGTGTGCATGCACATGTTTTTAATAGTTTGGGATATAGCTCCTCTGCTTAACTGACTTGTGAATTTAAATGACAGTGCCAGTGTTTTTGCATGTTTTAGCTTGTTCACATTAGCAGACATTATGTTCACTGTGGTAGACTTCGGACTGGTTTCATTTTCAACCCATACGGAAATGAATGAAAGCCAGTGACTGCCTGGAGGGTAGGAAAGTGACAAACTGAAAATCTAAAACATCATGTTTTGGAAAATGCTCCTCAGCAATGTGAACTGATGTGAATTGGTTAAAAGACACAAAAACTTTGGCATGGTCCATTAAATGTTTTAATCTTTACATGTGAAATCAATTGTTCTTGTGACAGAGGCAGTGTGTATTCAGCTTGTGGTGCTGGTGATCACAGTATTTAGTGTTTTTTTAGCCAGGCCATAGCCAGAGCAATTGCCTGCTGCATTCTGAATGTCTTGAAAAGCATTATTGCATCTCTTCTTGTTTCAGCTGTTTCTTTCACCAAAATGTTACCACGCATGCCCAGGACAAAATAGGAGGTGGTTATGTTACCATTTTTTGCCTGACCTTTGAATGTTCTGAGCTCTCTGCCATGTTCTCTGTTTTCCTCAGCTCTGCCACTTTGCCTATAACCTTCAAGTGCCTGCTAGAGAACAACCACATTGACCGCCGCATCATCCGTTTTGTGCTCCCTGTGGGCGCCACCATCAACATGGATGGCACCGCTCTCTATGAGGCTGTGGCAGCAATATTCATCGCTCAAGTTAATAATTATGAGCTGGACTTCGGCCAGATCATCACCATCAGGTCAGTGGACCATGCTATGTACCATCTGTGCTTCTAAGCTCATTAACATGGTAAAGATATCATTGGGATTTTAAAGCAATGATATCAACAACAACAAATCCTTTACACTGAATAGCAGAAGTGCATTATACCATATATATGTCTCTGGTTTTTAAAATATCCACTTAGATTTTTTGTGTCTTCTTTGATTCTCTGACGTGATTAGGTGCAGCACAGATGTAGGAAGATGTTTGTCACCAGTTTAAAAATGCTAGTTTTAAACATGACACATAAGCAGAGTGAGGAAGTAAAGACTAATGATGGATCTGAGGTTCCTTCATGTTTTGGACACACTGTTATATGAGCATCAGTTAACACTTTTTTTATTCCTACAATGTACCATCAAAAAATTGTAACAAATCAAACACAGCAAACAAGGTTGAGCTTGCCCTGCCTCCAATCAGGTGCAGAAGAACCAGCAATTGCTAGCAATCCTGCCCTTCATCAAGCAATCCAAGAAATCACATATCGAACATATCGAAGGTCATTGATGAGCAGCTGAACCAACTTTGGATAAAGATATTGTAGATGGAAAACTTCAAAAAAGAGCCACTGAAACCAAGGATTGAATGTCTTAGTGGAGAAAGCCTCTGACCAGGCTCAGCAGTGGATACAGGTGATTCACAAGGAGATACAGATCCAGCCAGAATGTCTTCAGATGGAACTCACAGCTGGGCACATTAGAATTGAGATCATGCTACTTCTATCGCCAGGACTAAATAAACATCCCAGTCCTGGGAATGAATTTTGAATTTAGTCCAGGTTCTCCTGTCACTGATCTTCCCAGTAGACCAATGCACACGAGAAAAACCTGTTAATGTATTAACACTCTGAGGAAACACTCATCTGCGGTGAATCTTCAATGAGGCTCCCACAGTGTTTGGCTGGCATGAATACTAATGGAGCATATTTGGTTTCTGACATGCCCTGGTGCAAAAATATATATTTAGATGTACCTGTATTGACCGATTTTGTGTTTTGTCCAACAGTTGTCTACATACTCTATATTTGCCACTGTACGTTTTTCTATTTAATTCCATAGGGGAACTGTAGATTGAAACTATCAGCTTATCTCTCTCTGAAAAGAGCCATGTGGCCTCGATAAACCACCATATCCCAGTCACGCCACTTCTGGACTTCTGACCCCCTCACCCCCACCCTACCCCCTCATCATCTCTCACCATCATGCTGTGATGAGTGGTGGGATCATCCCATCCTCAACCTCTGGATCTGCACCAGATATCAGATGTCCACCAACATGTAGTTCACTCTCCACACAGTCTCATTTACCATCAGAGAAGATGCTTTTAATCAGTATGTAGTCGTACGGTGGCTATGGAGACATTATTAGTTTATTCTATTGTGAACAACCATTAGCCTGACTCTAGAGGCCAGTTTCATCTTTAGATTGCATCCCAAAAACAACTAACATACTATTTTAATTGAATCTAGAATGAGTGTATGTGCTCATCTTTCTCTTTGAAATTCTCATAATAAATCATTGCTGCAAACATTTATCAAAACAGCCTCCCTCCTTTCTGCTGCTGCCCACAGGGAAAGTAGGGCAGCTCAATTAAAGATTGTCTGAGTCTATGAGAACACAAGTGCTAAAGGAGGGTTTAATTATGTTCTAATTAAGAATCCCTAGCAGTAAACATACAACACCAAAAAAAGACCAAAATGTGGATTACGTTGTAATGATTTCCCCTTAAAGCCACTATGTGTAGAATTTTATATGTGATTATAATATCTTTCAAATGATTCTGATGACATGTTTTTGTTTGTAGAAAAATAAGGCAACCGCAGTAAAAAAATTTCAGACCATCTCAGTGTTCCTGAGTACGATCCTGGGGATTAGAGTGGAATAGGATGCACTAGAGTGCATTGCTGTCTGCCTAGTGCCTAACGCTATGGCCAGACATGAGGGTTGATATTGAACGATCCTGCAAATTTAGGATTACGCTCAATGACATTCAATTCAATTCAATTTCAATTCAGTTTTATTTATATAGCGCCATATCATAACAAAGTTATCTCAGGGCACCTTTTCGAATAGAGCAAGTCTAGACCATTCAATTAAGATTTTTTTTACGCCCCATGCTAATGCTTTTAAATTTCTTTATTTTTACAATTTCTGCGCATGGCAACTTCAGTATGGTACAGTTAGGGAAAGATAATGGTTATGGCAAATAAACTATGGTTATGAATGGTTGGGTTTAGGCAACTACAACACTTGGTTAAGGTTAGGGAAGGAAGTGTGTGGATGTTGAGACCTTACAGTTAACAAAACAGGGAACGCTAATTGCAAGTCTATGATGGGACACAAATCATCCAATATGTATGAAATTCCTAGGATACTGGGCTGGGCTGGTTGTCTTTGATACTGCCACTAAAGGCAGCCAAAGTCAGACATTTTCAAATTTTATACATAGTGGCTTTAACTCTGGGACAGTATTTGCCTATGCATCAAGCACATTCCTCGGCAAAATAGACATAAAGACAATAAGGTGTCACTACATTTCTAGCAAAGAAAATATAGGATCTATAGGAAAATATACCTTCTGTGAAAAAGGACTGAAAATAGCATTTCCTTGTGACCTTTAGTTGTGTATTGGCCTCTCATGACATCCCACAGGAACCAGCCATTATTTCTCTTAAGTTGTTACTTTACATACAGTTCATAGTGTTTGTGTTTATTAATTGACATCAGGTTTCTCTCTGTAATCATACCGACTTCCTAAATCTCCAGTATCACAGCCACTGCAGCCAGTATCGGTGCAGCAGGGATCCCTCAAGCCGGACTGGTCACCATGGTGATAGTGCTAACATCTGTCGGGTTGCCAACCGATGACATCACTCTCATCATTGCAGTAGATTGGGCATTGTAAGTAGCATGTGTGTTCAATTCCATCGCTTTTGTCAAACAGATCCAAACTAATCATACCAGGGCAAAAACACATGAGCCCCATTTTCTTCATCTCCTCTTCATTTGGCCAAAACGTCCAGCAATATTTCAGGTTAAAGTTCAACTCATTCATATTCCCTCTCAAATGTCTTTCTCCTCTACAGAGACAGATTCCGCACCATGGTGAATGTAATGGGCGATGCTTTGGCCACAGGCATCATGGCGCACATCTGCAGGAAAGACTTCATGAAAGAGGGAGATGGGGTGAGTTTTAATTGTGACTTCAGTCCTGAAATAGTTCTTTTGCACAATTGTGCCACAATTACACCCATACATTTTGTCATTAAAAGGGTACTTCAAAACATAGCGAAGGCTGGTTCTGAATGATCGAGCTGTTATTATCAAAGGTTGGACCCCAGTGTGCTGTTAATACTACTTCCTGAAACTGAAAACCACATTACTTTTACTGTTTCTTTAAATGTCAGTTTAAAGAAAAAAAATGTTTTGCTAAACACTCCACAATAGCAGACATTTAGGAAGGAAGGATGTTTTTTTGTCTGTAATTATAAATGAAACGTCTTCAAAATATAAAGTAAAAATATTTAATTAAGGGGGAAAGGATATCAAATTCTGGCTGTCAGTTACTGTCCAGCTACTGCATCCTTTTCAACTGTCTATTTCCTTCTTGACATGCTTTCATTTTTTCTTCCACTTCCTGCTTCCCTTCCTATGACCCTGTTGCCCCCCAGGTGCCTTTGATCTGCGAGACCAAACCCGCGATGAACAATCCACCTCTGATGAACTGTCACAACAACAACGGCAACTACCGGCCCCCTTCTTCAGGGGTCAAACACGAGCTTATTCCTTCTGACGTGGCGCGGCTGATGCAGCTGGAGGAGGGCATCCGGCAACCTTCAGAGAGGAAGAAGCCCCCGATTCCTCCGAGGCACCTGAAGAAGAGCAAAGAACACTGCACCATTGACATGAATGGTCTTGAGACCAACGTATAGCCTCCTCCTGGAGTTTGATGGGTTGCCTGTGTAGATATGCTGATCAGAACCTCGGAGCAAAGGACAGGTGGGACGGCCCGGCCAGGCTCCTCTTCATCTCTCAGCTTATTTTGGGGTCAAAACTCAAGGACAAGATGTCCTGATAACTAGGAGGAAAGCCTCTTAGTGGGGAAACTGTTGGTTTATTGTCATTATAGCAGTGAAATACTTTCTGTAAGACAGGACAAGCATCACACTGACAGTGGAATTTACACCGAAAGGACAACAGTATGATTTTATTCATAAAACTCGTCCTTGGTGTGGACCTGCAGCGTGAGCTCGCACCTAAACTCCCAGACTCTGAACACAGGTGTGAGTACTTGCATTGATTTAACTGATTTCTGTTTGATATCTACATTTTATATGATTTATTAATTTTTCTGTCTATGTGTTAATAAGACAATGTTTATTATATTTTATACTACTGCAAGCAACCAGTTGTTTGCGTCATATCAGATACAAGATGGGATTGCAAGAGTCTGGTTTGAGCTAAATGATCAGGAGGCAAAGTGAAATGCCCTAACTGTTTAATTTTGCCTTAACAAAGCTGGTGGTGCTAGGCTGAGGGTGATGACAGGGAAGAGAGGACTGAAGAAGAAGATCAGAAACTTTACCTTCTCTTATGGTCATGTTGTAACTTTAAAAAGCGGGCAAAATAGAAATTGATATCGTTTCAAGTATTTGAACAGCCTCAGGAGCACTTATTTAATTAAACTTTCCTGGCACTTGAACAGCCTAAGAACAACCACTGGTAATTCAACATAAACCAAGTGCTCCTTGTTTGTTGGTTGAGTGGAATCTTTTGCTACTATTAGCAATATATCAAACAAGATCTGAACATTCTATATCTACAACACATGCACTCAGCTTTTCGACTGTATTAGTTGACATAACTTTTCATTATTAATATGCTGTGAAGGTTAAAGGTTAGGCTTGGATGTTTTCAGGTCTGTCTTAATACAATACTCATATTCCCATGTATGTGGAAAAAGTTATTTGGTCACTGTACTCATTCCTCCTGTCCATACTGGCCATGAAGTGATTGCACCCCAAAATCTACTCCTTTCATTCATTCATTGCTCATTCAAATTATAGACAGTTTTACAACAGTGGTCTATGGGGACAATGCTTTTTGGATGGCAGTGGATTTTTTTCATTGCAATATGAGTGGCGGTGCCATATATATCCAGCTCTATTAATATATCCATGGTTACAATAGAAACATATTCGTCTCTATAAAAATGCAAAGCATCGCATTGTGGGCTTGCTAGCAGAAAATGGTATACATGCCATGAACGCTACTTTTTTATTCTGACACTCAAATAAAATGGGGAACGGTAAATTTAGTGCACTATATAGTAAATCACTGGACAGTGTTTCGTGCTAAGCAGCTGCAGCAGGATACATCCTGGTAGGTGATGTTGTCAGAACTGGCTTACTACTCAAGGTGTTCTCAGACTGACTGTGAAGTTTTTGTCTCACTTCATTCACGTTAATTTATCCACTGTTTTTGCACTACAGTAGCACACACATTAGCTCTAGCTAGATAACAACACGCTCCAACTATGTATGTGAAGTGTGTTTGCGTGTGAGAGACACCTTAGATTAGGACTGAGTTCAAAACTTGCCAAGAACTCCAGCTGTTTGCCTTATTTTCCTCCATATGCTCTTGAATTTCCCGCACAAAAGGTCGGAGTTTCGTACTTTGAAGACTGCAGATTTGGAAAATACCCACTTGCTTTGGCTAACTCAGACTGCTGAAGCTTCAAATTAGCTTTCGCTGAATTTTAGAAATCAGTTTTGCATGGAATGAGGACTGTGGATTTTGATTCGTTAAGATTTGTTAAGACAGAACAAAGCAAATTTACGCCTAACATTGTTTGAATTTGATCACTGGATGTTTGTGTAGCCTCTGATTATTTACCTCAGACATCTAACTGTAGAGACCTAAGTTGTTGCTAGCTAGCAATGTATGCACCGACCGTGTGCGTTTGTGTGACAGCTCAGGCCATGATCTCAGAAGTCACCAGGCACTCTTTCCAGGTTCTTTCTGTTCTTTTCCTCCACTTTGTAGGCAATCCTTTACAGTTTTGTCACAGTAGGAAGGGACTGCTTTATGGACAGTATGATCAGGAGGGATTATTATTGCATGTGGGTATTGTATTAAGATAGACTTGAAAAAATCAGAACCTATCCTTTAAACCTGTGTGTTCACATGTGCAATTTCTTTATCTTGTCACATAAAGGCTTCAGTTTACTCTAGTCAAATACTAGGTTACATGTATTTTGTCATTTTATCAACCATTTCAGATAGCTTCTCAATGTTCTGACGTGCAACATTTTCTCATGGGAAGATAACAGTTTATATTCTGAGATGTGTGTTTTTTTTCTTTCTACAGTATCTGGCTTATGTTTATGACATTGGACATGATGTCTTCACTAGCTGCATATTGGAGACAAATGAGAAATGAGCAGTGACACTGCCCTGCTGAAATATTGATCAGATGTTCGGATGAATGTTAGGAAACGCACAGTCTTCAGCCTTTTCAAATAATTTATTGCTGTGTTCAATGACTGTATATGTGACAGAACTATACTGCTGTATGTGATTGTGACACTGTATTCATAGCAATATAGTGAGTGTAATAGGATGAGTATTTTCAATGTCATATAAAAAAAATAGTTGCTATCTTTTAAAAAAAAATAGGAATGGACTGAAGTAGCAGCAGCAGCAGCATGGATTGAAGCTACAGATATGTCGAAATTGATTTTTATGTTTGGAATATTTCATTCACAAGCACATGGCAAAAGACTAACATAAAAAGGTAAATTACTGCTTTCCAAGATTATTGCTGTTATTATTGCTGTTCCAGTGCCTCACTGGCTGTGTATCTGTCACTTTTCAACACCTGAATGACTTGAGAGTAGTGCTGAAACAGTTCTTTAAATTCAATTAGTCATTTGAAAGAAAAGTAATATAAATCATTTTGATTATTGTAAATAATTTAGATAATTTAACTACTGAGCATTTACTGGCTAAAGTTAACAATCCATAAGATTTCAGTCCTGGTTGATTTGACAGCAGCTGTAGTTACTGGTGGTAACAGCAAGTGAGATTTAAGTCCAAGAGTTCCGTTCAAAATGACATGTATTGACCACTGGGGGGCAGCTAGCACGTCTTTTGGAGCGTGCCCAACAAAATCGTGGGGTAATAGAATTCTTCCCGTCACAATGTAATACTGAACTCATGATCAAATGTGTTCAGCCGTACGTGAAATATGTTCCAGTACGTTTATGCATAATTTTGTGAATCCCTTGTGCATTGATACTTAATTTGTATTCCACCAAAAGTGGACTCCGCCAGTAACAATAAAAACTGCTGCTGTACGTAGTAACACAATTACAGAAAGCAAATACAGTGATTGGCTAATGCTAAAAAAGTCGGGCCATAAATGTTATCAAAAATGGTGCTTCATATAATGAACATTTTAAGGATTGTAATTTTAAAGCTCTTTGTCATTTTCTTCTTTTCTATATTATAAACTGATTGAGATAAATCAATTACTTGAAAAAATAAGCGATAGATTAACCGATAATGAAATTGTTTGAGATTTCTTAGGCTTCGTTGGTTTCAATAGGAGTCCGACTGCTTATCTTGCTACCTTGGTGTTAAAAACACAAATTGTTTCACAGTATCTCTAGTAAAATCACTTTTTTAAGCCAGGGACACAAGGCAGCCATTAACAAAATGACATAAAGCAGAGAAAGACGCACACAGTGTGAACAACATCTGTCCTTTTTCACTCTGCTTACATTTTTGGTATTGTTTCTGAAATATTTAGATGACAAAATTCACATTGACTTTTGTGAATGCATTTTGTTGAATCAAGCACAAAAACACAATTAGATGATAGGTGTTGCATGTCAACAGTCAAAAACAAATATTAAAGCTCAGATAGAAAAGATATGCAATACTAACCAGCCCAAAAAATGGAAATTAAAGTAACTTCATCCGGTATCCTGCACCAGAAATATGTAAGTCTGCCACTCAGCACAATACAATAATGGACCTGGGAAATGACATTCACAGGTTCATTCCCATTTAAACACACTTTCTGTCCTTGACACAATGCAGTCCAATGTCACTTTAACTGAGCGTGTCTTATGTTTCCTGCTCCTCCTCCATCATCTTATCACCCTCCATCTCCTCTCTTTTAAAGGGGACGTCGGTGTTTCCCGTGCCGATGTCCAGCACTTGCAAGTTGGACAGGTGTGCGAAAGAGCTCTCATCCACAGAGTCCACAGACAGGCGGTTAAACCTTAAAAGGAAAAAAAGAAAAGTTTGTGGGTTGTTTTCCCTCACTTGACAGTTGATCAAAATAGCCTTTGAGCTTTCAGAGGCTAAAAGCAAAATCCTCACATGCAGAGGACATAGTTAACAGACAGTAGGTGACATTTACAAATCACATCTGTTAGGAGGATCAGGCATCTGACAGCTTCTCTCCATATAGGGATCAGCATAGTGGGACCCATTTGTTGAGCACTTGTGCCACACTGAACTGTGCCCACTTAGATGTTTTGAGTTGATCAAAGTCACAGGTGTTTTACTCACTTTACATCAAAGCACTTTTGAAACACCTGGAATCAACTGCATCTCTTCAGAAAGGCTTGCATACAGTATGTTGCCCACGAACTTTAACAACTAGCCAACATGCAATACACATGCAATTATTAACACACATAAATCCTCCTTCCACTTCCCCCACTGACACAGGCATTCCAGCGGCTCTAAATTGGCTCAGGCGAAAGGCTCCCATCTGTAGGGGGATTTTGGTAAAACAAAAAAAAAAAAGTGGCACCAGCTGATATGAACAACATAAAGAGCACAACAGCCTGGAAGGGGTCAAGGCCTGTAAACACGAGCCATAAAGCAGCTAGGTTGAGGTCAGACTGAAAACCAAACAGAACAAAAGCCTTGAAAGCGCTTGGCCGAAACCTCTTTACTCTGCTGTCTGACGGCTGCTTTCAGCTGCAGTGCTTGTGGGTATAAGCCTGCACTATGTGGAATAAACCAAAGTGGAAAATTTGCTGAATGCACACAAGTTAGAGGAGATGGAGAGATTAGATACCACACTGCACTACTCTGCAAAATGAAGGCCATTGGACTGTCAAGCACACAGAAAATGTTGTTGATTAGTAACAGACCAGGACACAAGGGACATTTAGTTCATCACAAGGTTCACTTTTATGTAAAATATCATTCACTTAACACTGAATCTATAATTTATAAGACTGAAAGTAAATTTTGACAGTTTAAACTAGTGTGGTGTGAAAAGTTAAAAGTAGGGTTTTAAAATTTAAAACTAACATTTCAACATCTGTAATATCAGGTTTGTACTCATTTGTAGTGTTACAAAACTGTTAATAATAAGCTTGACACACGCTTGATGGATTAAACAAACAAGATATAACATGTTAATTAGTGAACTTTAGGTGCTTGTAGGCCGATTTTGTTACTTTTGGACAGAGCCAGGATAGCTCACCCTGTTTTCAGTCTTTGGTCTAAGCTAAGCTAACCAGCTTCTCGCTGTAGCTTCATGTTCGAAAGACCACTGGTGTACGTCTACCTGATTGCAGCTGTCGCTTGGACACTCGAAGAGCAGTATAAACAAAAGCAACAATTTCCTCACAGCCTTTCCTCTTTCGCACTTGCATAATCATTTTCTGAGTGGAGATCAATCCAAATGGAAAAGAAACTTATGTAAAGAGTCACCTACCAGAGTTCCACAATCCCCTCCTGCATGTGTCTGCAGCTACTTTGAAGTACAACAGCTTGTGCAAACAATCATGGGGGATGAGTGGAGTGTTGACAAGAATTTAACACCCGTTCAGTTGTCATTTGGAAAGAAAATCATGGACTTACAATTACCAGTAACATGACTGAGTCTAATAAATGGTTGATAAGAAATGGTTTGTGTGTCCCTTACCGGAGGAAGATGCCTTTGATGTTTGGAGTGCCTTCAAATGCTGAAGCAGGAACACTGGAGATGCGGTTACTTTGCAGGTAAAGGTACTCCAGAGACTCAGGCAGGTCAGAGGGGATGTGTGACAGCTGGTTGCCAGACAGGTCTAGTGTCTACAAGAAGCATAATGAATAATGAACATAATGAAACATTTTCACTGATCTATGTGATGAATGTTTGTAAAATGAGAAGAATTATACAGAATTATGCTTTATTTGTTTAACTGATATCCCCTTTCCTCTGCAGGAACAGATCAAAACAAATCAAAACTTGTAGTGTGTAGCCATTGTCTGCTTTGGGTACAGGTTCCTGGAACAAGATTTTGGTGCTATTCAGGATGTGATACTTAATGCACTCGGGCAGGCAAAAAAAAAAATCTTTTCTACTGAGACTTTTTCAAGCTCAGAATTTACTTGGTCTGCACTGGTAATACTGTTACCAGGAAATAGCCACAGCCTTGTACTCTATCTCAGTGATCGAAAAAAGCTCTTGCCTTCTACCGCCTGCTTGGCTTTTCTATGTTACCAAACTATCTACAAGTGATCGAAATGGAAGCATTTAAACAGTATTACAAAGTCACTTGAGTACCAAGCAGTGCAGATGGCGACTGACTGACATGTTTTCCCCTCGGGGTTTACCGTAGCTGTATGTGCTTGTTGCTGAGATTGTTCAACACTACAAACCCGTATACCCGCCTCAACCTGAATTGACTGCTTATGAATCCAGCTCCTGTACGTACTCGCATCTTTCGACACTTCCTTTACTTGCTGAACTGCTGCCCATATGCCGAAGAATACCAAAGAAGGATAAGGAAGCATAAATGACTTCACTTCCACTTAATATGGACTAATCCGTATTAAGGTGGCAAACGCCTAATACTCAAAGACCCAAAAACTCACGTTGATATATTTAAAGGTCCAACCCAGTAAATACAGAGGAAACATAACACTTCCTGGCACTAAAAGGCACATTCCAGATTTCAGGGGTTCCTGACAGTACTGTCAATTATGATTGATCGAGCAGATGTGTCGTCACATCACAACAAGGACGACTTAGGCAAGCACATCATTAGGAGTCTGGCAGAAATGGGGATACAACACACAGCCAAACACAGGGAAAAAAATGAAAAATGACACAAGATTACAGAAAAATAAAAGATCACAATGCACGCAACGGAGCAAACGCAAAACCGACAAAGGGGTTCAGTGGAGGTCGTTTTGGGCTACTGACTGGCTTGTGCCAGCACCAGCAGTTCCCTGGATTCTTAGATGGTGTTATAACTTATGTTCACATACACTTACAAGAAAATGTATAAAATGTCAACAATATCAGCACCACTGCTTCTACTGCTCACTGTTCACTTTGCTCACATGAAAATGATAAGCTTGCCCTTTTAATGGTATACATCCGAAATGGCCCAGTTTGGAAAATACAGTGGAATCTCAAGGAAGAACCTCATAGCAAAGCCTCACAAGAATCTTAAAAGCTCAGGTAACAGGTTGTTAAGTTCCTGCAGTGGACAAAGCCTACAAAATGTCTTGCACTAATATCTTATCTCTTTCTTCCTCTCCCAGCCACTCACTGTAAGAGCACTGAGCTCCATCCAGGCTCCCTGGTAGACTGAATTCAGTTTCAGCTGGTTGTTGCTCAGGATGAGCTTTTGTAGCTTCTCCATGCCCGTCAGTGCACTGTCTGGTATGGAGTTCAGCTGGTTGTTCTTGATTTCGAGCACCTGCAGGCTGCGAGGAAGACCCATGGGCATAGAGTGAAGGTTGTTCCCTGACAGATCCAGGGTTTCCAGGACACGCAGCTTCCTGAAGGCCTCGCGGTGCAGTTTGGGGCTGGTCAACTTATTGTAGCTGAGGTTGAGCTCTGTCAGGGTGTACAGCAGGGCCAGGTCGTTGCGGCCAATTTCGGAAATGGAGTTGTGGAGTATCATTAGGGTCTTGGCTCGCCGAGGCAAGCCCCTGGGAACCCGCTCCAGCAAGTTATTGTACATGTGGAGAGTGTGTAGCTTCTTCAAGCCCTAGTGAAAATGCAAATGTAAGAGTCAAAGAGTGATGCATTGTTATGCATGAAGTCAAAATGTCTATTTGTCAAAGCAGTTGAGCATATCATCCCTTCCAGTCTAATCTTACAATCTAAAATACAAAATGAAATGTCTGTTTTTACACAGCTCAGTTATTCTGTAAAAGATCCAAAAGAATATGAAATGAAAAAGAAATGTACCTGGAAGGCAGTCAGGTGGATGGAACGTGAGCGGAGCTTGTTATTGTGGAGGAGCAGGTACTCGAGGTTTCTGACAGAAGTCAGAGCATCTCCAGGGATGCTGCGGATGTTGTTCTTCTCCAGATGTAGCAGTACTAGATTGCGAGGAAGACCCTTGGGGACGACGCTCAGGTTGTTATTTGACAAATCCAGACACTCCAGGCTGCTCAGTTGGCTGCCGGGAGAGAGGGAGAGGAAGTCATTAAATCAGTTCTCTGGTCCTGTGTGTTTTCTCTCTGATGCTGCAACAGTAGAATTCACATAGACTTTGTGGAGTGGATGCTCTTGTCACACACTTGACAACACAGAAATGCAATTATAATCAAGGCTTTTTTACACTTTGCACTGTTAACCCCTGAGGGTTTATGAGTGAAAATTTTTGTCCACCTGAAAGTCTCATTGTCCATGCCCTCATTGCTGAGGAGGTTGTTCTGGAGATACAGCTCTCTGAGGTTTCGCAAGTTGTCAAAGGCCCCCGCTGGGATTTTTTCCAGCTTGTTACTCTGTGACAATAGGAGCAATTCTTATGTTATCATCATTACCATATTAATGAATGAAAAGAGACATGATGTACATCATCCACTAACATCTAAATGCAAACTTAACAGGTGCTGGACCTTCAGATGAAGACGGTAAAGGGTGGAGGGCAGGTTCCTCGGGACAACCCGAAGGAAGTTGCTGGACATTGTGATGATCTCCAGGTTGTCAGAACCATTGAACATATGATCAGGAAGCCCTGCATCAGTCAGCTTGTTGTTATGGAGATACACAGACCTGGGAGCCATGATCAAGGGACATTGCTATGTGTAAATGGACATAATTCCAGGAATGAGGGGTACATTTACATAAACACATAGATTCATACCTCAGTTTTGGTTTATGGCCAAATGTATATGGGTAGATCCTTGTAAGCTGATTAGCAGCAAAGTCAGCACTAACCAAAGAGGGTGGTAAGACTCTTGGTGCTGAGGTGAGCTGCAAGCACAAAAAAAGAAGCATGACAGGACATTGTTACAAAAATTTGATTCCACTGATGTAGGGAGGATGTGATTTTCTTCAGACAGTCACCAGAATAATATCATTAAGAGGAGTCCACAGTTTGCATCCTGCCTCCTACCAACAGTCAATGTTTATTTCTTTTAACCATAATTACCATCTTCCCCTAAATTTAAAAAAGTATTTGTAGACACGCTAGCAGCAGGGCTGTAGAGATGGCAATGTCCACCGGTCAGTCAGTCAATCAATCAGTCCACCACATCGGACCTGAGTGAATTCTCTTAACCAATATTGGATTAATTGCAGTGAAATTTAGTACAGAAATGTATGGTCCCCAGACGATGTCTCTAAATGACTTTGGTGATCTCCCGACTTTTTCATCTAGTGCCATCAGCAGGTTGACATTTTCGGTTCATCGTGAATTGTCTCGACAACTATTGGATGAATTCCCATAAATGTGATATTCATGTTCCCCACAGGATCAATTGTAATAACTTTGGTGATGCCCTGACTTTTCATCTAGTGACATAATCAGGTCAAACTTTCAATTTGTGAAATACTTTGACCAAATTCATACAAAACTAATGACATTCCCATCCTCAGCTGATTTTGTGTTTAGTGCTTATTAGTGAATGTTAGCATGCTAACAGGAAACTAAAATGGTGACCATAGTAAACATTATATCATGTGAGCATGTCAGCATGCTAATGTTATAAGTATATTATTAGTATTTAGCTGGTAGGGTGTCTGTAGACTGGTAGTCTTGTTTTTAACCATGCATGATCACAAACTTTCCATAACCTTAAATGACTTGGTAACCCAAAATTTAACCAAAACCTTAACCACAGAGGCGGCAGAGAAAACACTCATATGAATTTATGTGATGGGCATATGGGTTGTTTTGAAAGGCAATGACAAACTACCTATTTTGTGGTTTAGGTATGAGAACTTGTTGGATTTTTCTTACATTTCAAATATTTGCTTTGATACAGCCAGTCTGCCCTCTCCAAAGAAGTGGGTACTATTTAATTTGCAGAAATGCTGTATGGCAAGCTGTGTAAGCAAGGTTTTCCTCACTTTTGTCACTCCTACCAGAATGAGGGCTACATTGTACAAAAGAGCAGAGAATATAAAAATCCGAGAAGCACTGGTGAGATTAGATGTTCATTTAGAGCTCTCTCCTTTATAACATGGTTTATGGATTAAAGCAGTATGGGTGTCTTTGAGGCTTAGCGAGCACTTAAAAATCCCCTATTCTTCCTGTATCCTGTTTGCCTATTCATCCCTGTGAGGGCACAAACAAATCTCTCCATCTTTTCTCTCTCGCTCTGTGTCCAAAAGGGTCAGTAACATTTTAGCTCTGACCAACTGGCACAGCAATACTGGAAGTGATTACAAGCATAAGCTCACACAGGGTGTATGAGAGGAGACTGCCACCCCTCTCTGCCAGCTGGCACTATGTCAATGTATCAGAAGAGAAGAGAATAGAATAAGATAGAGTAAAACTATTGTGAGATGGACACAAAAAAGATAAACTTGGCATTGCATCATGTAAAAGCAGATTTGAGGTCAGCATTAAGAACAAACATTTGAAAGTCTCGTGTATGACTCACCTTGTTATTTGCCAAGTATAAATAGGCCAGCTGTTCAAGCATCTCAAAACCTTCATCTTCAAGGCCTAAAAAGAGAAAAACACTGAACTGACTATAAAATACTGAATTGCAAATCAATTTACCTTTCATCACAAGCCAGTGTACAGTGTATGTAGTTTTCATCAAACACATGGTGCACATGAAAATGTCAAATTCTATGAGGGCTTTTCAAGAAGAGCTTGACTTTGGAGGCTGTTTCTTTATCACAGCTCTTTAAAGGTCTATCTAGATTCAGCCTTGGAATGCCAAATTACTGAAGTTCCGTTCAGTTTAGCTCAATGATTTGTTGTCAGTGACTGGAGTTAATTCCCTTTTATTCAAAGCTAAGCAATGGTTTCACTGTTTAAACACACATCAGTGAGCAATCGCATCACCGTTCATAACACACTGACGTTAATGCACTATTTCTGAATCAGAAGTCAGTTACTGATTTTAACAGTTTTGTTCAGGGGAATGACAGAATGCATTTTTGGCTTTTTGAGCCAGATGGGAAAAAGAGGCTGAAGAAGAGGTTTTAGCTGATCAACAGTCAGCTGGACTAGAGCAAGTATTGCTAAATTGAGTCCAGGCACTACCAGGACTACCAAGTGGATTTCAGGAGAAATCATCCCTGTTTTAAAATGTATTAAAATTACTTGTTGTAAAACACATCTAGTCATTTCTTCTTTATATATACACTGTAGCCAGGTACATAATCTCACCATACGGCGTTATCTCACTTAAAATCTTTTCCAATGTGGCATTGCGGCCTTATGTCAGTCAATTAGGGGTACCATTACAACAAGTTACAGTGATTTGGGACCGCAGTTGGAGCTTTAGCAACAGAAACACAAGCTAGCAGTGGCCACATCTGGCCAGGAAGACAGAAGTTCATCTTGGCAGCACTGTTAGCCAACTGGCATTCAGCCACACCTCTAGCAGAAACAACAAAGGCTTAGTCAGTAGGACCAAAGAGCTGTTAGCAAGAGGTTTGGCATCAATTTAACGTTTATTTTGGATGCTATTGTAAATGGCAGACCCACAACTGGTTCTTGAAATTTTCTTTAAAGACAAACAAAGAATTAATCAATGCCAGCATGAACAAGGCATATCACTTTGCAGAACTTGATCTAGAGCAACACTACACTTTTAAAACTTTTCTATCCTATGAAAATGATTCTGATGTACCCGTCAATTGCCCTCCATTTCCTGGATGTGACTATTGGCTGGGAGAAAAGCCTGGTGTCATGCATTAGGAACAGTTGAATTGGGCAACAGCTGACAGTAAGCAAAACAAGCTGCATTTCCTCTGCCGTTATTGGGAGTATTTGAAAAGATTTTGCTTCAGTAAGAATAAGTACAACTCAATGAGACACACCAAACAGCAGCTCTCCTTTAAAAAAAACATCCCAGAGGTAGAATAACTACTTATCAAACTAAAATTGCTCCAAATTTTCCTAACAGTTGAAGGCTCTGATTTGGTACAAAGCAAATCAATACAGACCCACAGCTGAGCAGGACAAGCGGGAATTTAACAGCTCTGTTTGTCCCACACAAAAAAACTCGCAAACATGTCTATAATCTGCTCCCCCACTGTACACCAGGTTCCTGCTAATTGTTGAGATTGTTTACCATCTGTGGTAAGCCAGTTGTTCTGAAGGTTGAGAGTCTCAAGTTGATGCAGATGGGAAATGTGTTCCACTGTTATCTCCTCGATTTTGTTGTTCTGGCATCAGGGAACAACACACAGACGATAAATACAATGCAGATGAGAATTTTGCACTGGTAACTCTCTAATGGATGAGCAGAATTACAAAATGTGGGTGCGTATTAATGCTAATGTCTATGTGTGTGTGTGAGGTTGTGTGAAAGACCTGCAGAGAGAGCTGGCGGGTGTTATCAGCCAGGTCGGCGGGGAACTCTGTGAGGTCGACTCCGGCGCAGTCCACTGCCCCGTCTGCCATACAGCTGCACTCTGGCGGACATGCGATGGATTTCGTCACCACCACTGTTGAGATGTCGATCTCTTCCTTCTCCTCTTTCTCTGGTTCGAGAGGGGCCTGGCAACGCACCAACACCCAGGCCAAAAGCAGCACACTCAGGGTCTGCAGGATGGAATGCTTGGGAAAGGCCATGTCCACTGCTGAGCTCTCCTGTTGCACAAGCACATGGACAGTAAAGTTAAAAACATCAGGTCACAGAGTATTTTGTTCCTGGAAACAGGACCTGGTCAGAGCTACAATCTGCTACTTTTTGGCCATTGAAGCAGTAGTAGGTGGTTTGCATATTTTGAGACTTTCTTAATTTAGTGTATGTAATTATTACGTTGAGTTAATGAGATGGACCATGCACCACCGATGGGCTTTCAAATAAAGTTTGTGGTGGGAGTGAGATCATATTGTCATTCATCATTATGCACTGCTGCACTTGCCTGTCAATCACACATGCACAACTCAGACTGGTCCTTACTACCTGCAAATTCTAGAAAAAAAAGACAAGCAGTAAACACAACACTGACATATTATCATTATCTCAAGATGATTTGGCTTGTTAGGAAATAGTTGCCTGTTTACACATCCAGCAGATACGGAGCAACGTTAGCATTCATTTGGAGTTGTGTTTCTGGTCACTAATAAGTCCAATATTCACTCCCCTTTTACCTCTGTTTTGGTCTCCACCAGCTCCTGAGAAAAATATCTGGCTCTTTAGCTGCTAAATCTTCCTCTATATTCACCAGCTAGTTGCTACCTTTGTCTGTCTGCTGTTTGGTGGTGAGCAGGTAGTGTAAAGTGGGTTTTTAGAGCTTTTTCAATGAAAAACGACACTGATGAGATCACTGAGAGCCAACCAAAACCAAAACAGCAAAGTTGTGGGCAGTAAAACCAAAACAATGAGCTGAAAGGTGCTAAAACACTCCAAACAGTGAGGGCAACTGCAGAGTCAGGTGATAATTCTCTGTGGATTTGTGACCCCTTTCACATACGAGTTTTTACATGTGATCCACTGTTAATATAAAAAATATTGATTATAGAGACTTTAAGATAATAATAAATAAATAATAAAATGAAGTATGTGGGCATGGCAGGTTTCTACAGATCAGATAATTTTGTTTGTTTCTACAAGTTCAAATCTTTTATGATCTTATGAAGGCAACACTATCATGAGTGTCAAACCAATGTAATTGCGTTACATGTCACATCTCCCTCAGTTTATTTTTAATGCCAGAAAGAGGGTTACTGACAAACTGACGAGGTCAATGTATTAACGGTAAGTCTGTCAGTAATTTATGCAGGTTATCCACTTGTTCGGTCATCTGAGGCCATAAGTTACAGAAAAACAAATGCTTACATTTGCTAATTAGCACTAAACACAAAGTTGAGGCTAATAGGAATGTCATTAGTTTTGCAGGTATTTGGTCATAAATCAAAGTATTGGACACATTTCAATTTTGACCTGATGATGGTGCTAGATGAAAAGTTATGGGATCACAAGTCAAAAGAATTCATCATTTGGGGAACATAAAGGTCTCTACCAAATGTCAAGGCAATTCATTCAATGGTTTTCAAGACATTTCACTTGAAACAAAAAATGTCAACCTCATGGTGGCACTAGAAGCAAAGTCAGGGGATCACCAAAGTCAGTAGGATCCATCCTCTAGGAACCATGAATTTCTGTACCAAATTTCATGGCAATCCATCCAATAGTTGTTGAGATATTTCAGTCTGGACCAAAGCGGCAAACCGACTGACATTCCCATTTATAGCATGGTAAAAAAGTAATGTCAATTGTAAGACTGATTCCCACTGCGATTTTAGTGTAAGCTAATATATACCAAGACAGAGTGTTTATTGTAGGGGCAAAATGTTTACATTTGTATTAAACTGATCAAAACATATTTTTGTGATAATCAAAAGTGCAACAATTGTATTTCTTAATTCTTTCCTTAGTGATATAATCGACTGAAGTGGAAAACCAGAAAGCTGAAATGTATTTCTTTAAAGCTCGAGTGCGGGACTTTTACATATAAATGAACGTCTGTTACATTCAAGCCTTTGCCAGACGAGTTCTCACAATGATGGACCGAGCGTATTAATACAGTTGTTAGTAAAATGGGTCGAGCCATTGCAGTCACAACAACATGCTGGGTCAGGTTTCTCATTCATTAATTTTGAGCCACTTGGAATATTGTTCAACAGTATAGTCTTCTGCATCTAAAACAAACCTCACTAAATTACAAGTTACACAAAATACGGCTGCTAGACTTGTTCTGGGCAGCTCTATTAGAACTGCACTAAAAAGTTGCACTCCAACCTCTCATGGCTCACAGTTGATCAAAGGGTTTCCTCAAGCTTGGCCACATTGTTCAGCAGTACCATTAACTCAAAGATTCCAACATTTCTATTCGACCAAACCTTTTTCTGTAATAACACACATATTGTATTGTGGTACCCAGCTCAAGAACTAACTCAAAAAACAGACATTTACAGAGCCATCATAAATTGGAATAATTTCCCTCTTAATATCTGGCTAATAAAAAAGAAATCATCCTTTAAAAAGAATATGCAGAGGCATTTATTAGCATGCAGATGACTGACTTAACAGTAGGTGGTATAACTCGGTGCTAGTTTCCAATATTCATGTTTGTTTCATATGAGTTGTTTATATACTTTTTTTTTTCAAATATCATCTATATATTAATTTTTAATTAATATCCTAGCTAAGTGTAAACAGTGTTGCTTGGTTGTAATTGTATATTGATGTAATTTTATGTACATTAATGGAATTCATGTTCATCATGTAATGTGTTATGTATTGTATGTCAGGTGTGGACTCCAGGAAAACTAGCTGATTGCTATGGCATCAGCTAATGGGGATCCTTTTAAATAAACAAATAAACGGATTATTGTCTTTGAACTGTGGAAATTGGAACGAGCTCCCCTGTAGGCATACCTCATGAGCACACATCGACAGTGTTTGTGTAATTACTCTCACTGCCAGAAGGAGGAGACAAAAGTTCTGCACTCCAGCTTTAATTACCATTTTTCCAAGTGAACATACAACGCTATTAAGCGGCGTTCCTCTGAATTGTCCTTGTAGGGCGTACCTTATGAGGTCACTTTGTCACACATCTGGTTTCACAGCAGTAAAAGCCCCAATATGTCTGGAGAAAAAGTAACATTAAAAAAACTGAACGCCAAGACTGATATAAACTTCTGTCAAGGCCCAAGAGATTCAGAGATTCATCAAGGGTCAAGCCAAAACATCTGGATCGCCCCCTGGTGGCTGGCTGCAGTATAGGTCATAAGCCCCGCCTCCTCCATGTTAGCGGATGGGACATGGGCCAAACTGAAAAATCACATACATGTCAAATAAAATGTTCCCAAAGATGGTTTCTGTCATTTTAAGTAGTTCTTATCACGCTGATGTTTGTTCAAGTGTTCATTTTTCTGATAAGTTTGGTTTAAATTAGTTATTTGATGCTATAAAAAGGGGACGTGACGTCATGATTGACAACTGTGAGTGTACTCGCGATTGGTTCAGGTGGGTGTATGGGCAGGAACTCGATCACTACTGCGCAGACTGGCTCCAAATGACGTTGACAGCACAAGATGGCAGCTCCTGTATCCGGGATATTTTGGCTTCATTTTTGTACAGTAGGAGGAAGTGGAGACGCGTCGCCCATCTTTACATGCAGTCCATGGTCAAACCCAAGTCAGCAGCTACTGTAGTTGTGTAGCTGAAGCTCTGCAACTGACATGGTTGAAAACATTCTCCCTCCACCACAAAATCCTAGCTTTTCCTCCCAGCTGACGTTTTAAAACTCAACTTAGTTGACAGCTGACGTTCAAAACACCAGCAGCAAGATAGAGAACATTTTGTGAGCAGCAGGAAGGCATTTTCTAAAGCAGCTGAACATATTGCTTTTTTTATTATGTATTGCCTGTGTTCACTACCTGTTGGCTTCAAGCACAGCGGTTACCTCAGCCTTAAACTGGAAACTGTGTCAGCTCGTCATGATGAGAGGCAAGCGTTTTGGAGGGAGGCTGACTGATCCTAAATGACAGACTGGAGGGTGAGAAAACAAATCCTGCTTCAAGGCAAAAAGCTGTATATGGTTACTTTAAAGGGGCACTGCACGTATTTTACACGTCAAAATTAATTTATGAGTCACAGGGAGCCTTACTCAGTCTGCGAAAACAGTTCACTCCTGGTGGAATGTCTTCTGTGGCTCTGAGCCCACCAGGAGTGAAATGGTAGAAAAAAATATTGGCATGGAAATCTGTGTGCATGGATTGCAGTTTAGGGGGCATTTTGAAGTAAGGTTTCTGGAGTGTGTATCTGGCATTCAGAATGAAGGCGGAGGATTATAATTCATAAAATAAAATGAAAATAGTTAAAGTAATGAAATGGAATATTTAATTATGATACAAGCAAAATAAAAGCACAGACTATTAACTGGGGTCAGAAAAATAGTAAAATAAAATTAAGCCTTAACAATCAAGTAGGACTTGCACAGTGTATGATTTATGATACATTGCTGTAGGTGGTTGATTGCAACTCAATAGGCCTTTTCCACAAAATACATTTTGACACTTCACAGCAGGAAAATCACATTAATCAAATTAATGATGGCTGAATTCCATTTAGCTGCTTCAGTTTCAGGGTCCTGGTGTTGTTCATGCTGGCTCTCTGTCGCACTGTCATGGCTTACTGGGACACTTGAATAGAACAGAGTCATTGTTAATGTTATTAGTCTCACCTGTGCTTTTCCTGCTATGACAAGTCAAAATGTCTGCTGTGAAAAATGCCGCATACAGGAGAGGACAGGTGCTATAGTATTCTATTTTTCAGACGCCGATTATTATGCTGCCTTCAAATGGAACTCGTGAGCTTGTGGTTACGACGTGGGAAGCTGTGTAAATGATATGCTTTGCGTTCAAGTGGTAAGTCGTGAGAACACCGCAGCTAGGCAACGGCAACATGCCAAAAGACTCCTCGTTGTTCTCCTGACATTCTTCGCTTCTTTCCCAGAAATGTTGACTTACTTTCTATGTATATCAAGACTTTTCTCAGGCATATTACAAAATTACGAAGAAAAAGTCCTTCAAATACGTTTCTGCAGATATGGTTTATCAATCTGTGCTCTCAATTTATGGATCCATTCCCTCGGTTCAATTTTGCTCACACACTTTTCCACATCAGTGTCTTTTCTATAATATGGCCCCCACAGGAGAAGCTGAGTAAAATTACTCTCTCTAGTAGTCTCGGGTTGGGCTTGGAGACTACAATGTTTACAAATTACAAATAAGAGAAAGCCTGTGTTACAAACTGGCGGCATGGAGTTTGAAAGATGTGGGAGGATGTAATGATAGACACTTTTGAGTGGCATTATGGGAAGTGTAGGATCTAGGATTTTTTTTTTAGGATTTTTAGAGCTTGACCTATACTAGAGACTAAAATTCAGGAAATTTTGCCTCTGCTATCTCAGTTTTGACCTTTTCTCTCTCTTTTCTCTCTTATTTTATTTTATTTTAATTGTTTCTAACTTAATTTAATTGTGCATCTATATGTGGGAGTATTTTCTGTGTTCTTTTACCTTTTATTCTTACATATTTAAACTACACTTGTCTACTTTTAAATCTAGTTTCTCTTGTGTCACTTGCCCGTATTTTTTACATTTTTATATCTCTTTACCTTGCTGTATTTTTATTACCCTGTGAAGCACATTGAATTCCCCTGGTGTATGAAATGTGCTATACAAATAAAATTGCCTTGCCTTGCCTCAAGTGCCCCCACCTTATGGAAGTGCAATACTTAATCACTGGAGTGCCCCTTAAAAGCAAGCAAAACCCACATACATCTGCTCACCACAATTTCATTTACAGTATGATTATGTACTGCATCATTTCAATTCAACTCTTTTCAATCCACCAACAATGGTCTATCCCTGCAGGGCCATTTGTAACTGGTGTATAGAAAAAGACTGTATCATTACGTCTACAAATGTATTGAGCTGATGGAGGCTTTGCATTGTTTACCCACCAGGCCAAAAACAAAAGACAGCCGGCTCTCTGTCCCCTTTCTCTGTTGTGTCTGAAGCTTCAGTCCTCACCAACTGCAAGTGCTAATTTAAAAAAGAAACATGAGCATCACCCATGACAGCCCGCTGTCTTTGCTCTCCAATCATTTCACATACAAGCATTCACATAAATCAACAAAGAAAGTCAAATCTTTAGGTATAGGTTAAATACAATATTATGAATCTAGCCTTTTGCAATTGTCTAACAAGCACAAGGACAGCAGTGTTTACTATGTGAGGCTAGTGTTTTGGTGACGCCAGGAAAAAGACCTCCAATCTTCTCCAGCAATGTTGATAGAAATATTCCAAATGGGCACTCAAGGCAGCTCTCAGGGTGAACTTCTGAAAGTCATCCATCAGAAGAGTCTTGTTGCACCACAATAACCAGAGGGCACATAAGTGCACGCACACACAGAAAATCCACACAGCAGCCTGCATACACCCACAGCAAATGAAAAATAAAAGCTTGTGCACTTTCCAGTACTTATTGTACAATGTCGACCCTGGCTAGAATAAAAACATCATACCATCCAGGGGTCAGAGAGGAGTTTAAAGCCTTCACTAAGTCAGCAGCACTCTCGTGTTACCATATAATTTAGAGGCTTGAAGTGAGAATAGTCTTTATTAGCAGAGATGCTGAACATTTTAAAAGTCATCATCTTGTTTTCATACTCTTCTGCTCTTTCTCAGCTGAGCAGAGGTTGTGAAGTGGCTACACTGTTAAGTAGCCTGGATCGAATGAAATGCACATGCCAGAGTTGTCATGCATGGATGAATGACGCTGACACTTAAAGCTCAGTCTAAGCTCCATATAACGTAACAGCCACCAATAAAACATGCAGTGGTAAAAGTCTGCAAAAGCAACGTTGTGGACCACTACTTTACCCCTTCCGACCAACTTTTGCTGAAACGCACTGAAGTCTGACGTCCAGTCCAAACACAGGCTGTCCCATAGCAGGCGAGGAGTCACACAGCCACACCAGATAACCTCCAGATGTGAGAGAGAGAGTGGGAGTGGGAGAGGGAAAGTTAAGAGAAAGAAAGGAAGGGGAACAGGCGAGAGTGAAAAGGAAGGGAGTGAGTGAGAGAGACAGCTCTGACCTGAATGGGAGCCAAAAGTCCAAATTCTTTCCTTTTTTCTCATATTTTTCTCCAAGAATTGTTTCCCCCCCTCAATGTAGCAGGTCTGTCCAGCTTTAATGTTATAAGTTTGAGTTGTGATAACTTGGTTTGGTGTAGTTTGGTACATTTTCCTCTGGATTCAACAAAACCTTTCCAATCCCACATGTGAGATAATAATCGAAGACTTGGGAAAAGAGACCTGATCACTTCAAATAGATATCGTGGGTATATCTTGGATAAAACGACTAAAAACAGTCTTGTTCTCCAATGTACACCAAATTTTAAACCACTGAAGTGCAGGAGATTAAAAGATGTTATGTAGCTGAAAAAAGAAATCCGTGCCTATGTTTGTTAACAGCAACATGTTCTGAGATAACTTTTCATTTGGGAAGAGACGGATGAGTTGTCCTAAATATCCCTGTAATAAATTAAAAAGTGGAAGAGTCGCCTGCCAAAAAGGGCCGACGGGATATGATCTAATGTCCCACGTGTTTCTGGATTAGGCCTCTTTTTCAACAAGCCCACCTCCCACTAGACAGTGTGTGAACATCTGCTACCATCACGATGCACACACAGTTCGCTGAACTTCAGATTTACATGCGCAAGACTTTTTAGGATGATTCATCACCATGGGTAGTAGTCTTCAACAAAAAATGTACTTATTTTTGTCTGTTTTATTTTTCTACTTTCACACCTCATTTCTTACCTTCTGCTTCTGATTAAAAACAATTTCAACAATCTGTGTGTGAGCAACCATTAAAGCTTTTTTTCTCATCTCCATTACTGTTGATTTGGTTTTTGTGTTGAAGGCACTAGAATAAAATGGCCTGAAAAACAAAGGACATACACACCACCCTACAAAGCCAAAATGTATTAACTACAACTGTTGAAAGTTAGAACTGTAGTTCGACATTTTGGGAAATACGCTTATTTCCTTTTTTGATGAGATTTAGATAGGAGGATCGATACCACGTTTATGTCTGTGCAGTAAATATGAAGCTACAGTCAGGACACAGTTAGCTTAGCATTAAGACTGGAAACAGCTAGCCTAGCTATGTCCAAAGGTAACAAATTTTGTCTAACATGCTATATCTCATTTGTTCAATCTATACCATAACCGAAGAGTAAAAACAGCAAGTTGTGGTTTTACGGAGGTGTGGGGGGGCCGTGACTTCCTGGAGTCTCTGCTCGTTGCCTTGCAACCTCACGATGACAACAAGCTAGTTGTTTTCCCCCTGTTTCCAATCTTTAAGCTAAGCTAAGCTAACGAGCTGCTAATGAGAGTGGTATTAATCCTCTCACCTCAGTCTCAGCAAGAAGGCGAACATACGTATTTTCAAACATATGAAACTAGTCCTTTAATTTCCATGGACAACAGCATGTCAAATTTCCTACATGCACTGCACTCAGCTACACAGCAAACATTAAAGCAAGAGCGCCACGTCAAGTGAGCAAGCTAGCTGGTGAGCTAACCCTGGCTAGCCTTAGCTAAAGCTAAAAACTACTTACTGACTGACTCTTCCCTAGTTGTTATCTGTAAATGTAAAAAAAGAAAAAAGCAATTTTGATGAACTGACATCTTGGTAATTCAGTGTTTTATTACACATAACTAATGTGGCAGTAACTAAATCCAACCAAGGTCGACTACCCCAACAAAGAAACAGTTAAAATGGACAAAAAAGCTGAAAGGACACATTTTGTTATTCCGTAAAGATTATCCGAAGGCAGAGAGCAGTATTTCCTAGAAAGCAGCTGGTATTTAACTGTGTAATTCTTTTTTTTCAGCGATAGGTTACATCGTGATATAATCTATCACTAATTATATGATATAATAGACACATTTGTATGCTCCCTTCATTACAGACAGGGATGTGAAAGTTGCCTTTAATCTCACAAAGTGTACAAATACAAAGTGAGTCACTAAGATCACTTCAGGGAGATCTACACAATCTGCTCCTTTGCCAGTGACTCCTACAGTTATTGATCTAGTTTTTTTTTTTAAAGTCTGACATTTGAAACTGAATAAATGTTTTTATCGAGAGCATCTGGACTTACTCAATCCTGAGCAATCGCAGTGAATCTTCCAGAAGTGGCCTCTAGTATTTTTTTCTAGAATATAAATCTCCCTATTAAAGCTATTTGTGCTGGAACTGCAGCCACCGAGTGCAGACAAGAATGAAGACAGTGATGAATGCTTGGACTGGGGTGGAAGATACTGGGTCCCTTGCGGTTAGTGAGTCTGGCGGGGCTTTGAGAGTCTCACTGATTACACATGCCTGCTGAGCTGCTGTTTTCCGGCTGAGAGAGAGGCAGACCTCGGTTTGTAGCCTTGAACCCTCCCCTGAAATGGGAGAAAACACAGTCCGATCCATGCTCTCGATATTACTCATCATATTTTCTGGCAGGATGTTTTCCCCTCAGAGAGGCTTTGGTCACTGCTACATGTTTCCACTGTTTCAGTGGAACATGTTCAGACAACTTTCCCAAAGCATTGGCCCTCCCAACAGATTGATTTTACAAGTTTTGAACAGGTTGCAGGTTCTGTTTCATGTCATTCTCCAGGACACTGCACAGGAATCATGTGAGCTATTATAAAGATCAGAAGGGAATCTTGTGACCTCTGATCTCTCTTTTTTGTAGTACATACCTACTACGTGCTGTGACACATAGTCAAACAGCTCCAGCATGAAAATGTTTTGTTTACAGTTTCTATCAATTACAGCTGGGATATCGCCGGCTCTCTTTGCACACAGCTGTCTGCATTTTTATAAACTAACACTTTTTTTTATTTGAACAAACAATTTTCCACTGAGCACCAGTCCTTACAGTGGCGTGTCTGGACTTTTTTGACTTGGGTGGCCCAATTGGGGCACTGGCTTATGCAGGGGTGGCATGAAGTACGTCGGTTCGGAGAATGTGGCCCCTGAATTAAGACACAGTCCTCAGTGCTCTGTTGCATCGATGGAGAGATGTTTATTTGTGGTTATCACTGCTCCAAACTGCCCAGTTCATCTTCTGCTTGTTCCAAACAAACCCCTGGGTTTTTGGAAACGTACAACACAGCCCATCTTGCATCAGATAATCATTTCCCAGGACAGTAATGGCCTGCATACAAGCTGAATCACTGCTGTGTTATGTAACTCATAGAAAGTAGCAAACATTTTATTTGGGTCAGGGTCATCCTGACAACAGAGCAAGCAGAAAAGAGACATCATGGAAGATCATTTAAGGCCTTAATGCAAGAGTGTCGTAGCAAATTAAACACTACTTTATATCTAAAAGGGGCACTCCACTGATTTAGTTTTGTACTTCCATAACATTGGAAGACTTACAAATAAAACATTTTAAAAAGAATGGTAAAAACTGATGCAGTTGTGACCGCGACATCCTGAGTTTTAGTTCCTTGTATGAGTCAAACTCCAAAACACTGGTTCCTACATTTCCCATAATGCAACTGACTATAATAGCATCTTTTGATAGACCCCAGCCTTCCTGGTCACACCCACTTCTTTAACATTCCCAGTTTGCACTACAGGCTTTCTGTTATAATTTGTCGTCCCCAAGCCCAAGCCAAGATAACCCTGATGACATCACTGTGACATCATCAGGGTTATTTTCCCAGACTTGACGGAGCTCCTACAGAGCCACAGAACCTATTATACAACTGTTTTTACAGGCTGAGTAGTATTCTCCATGGCAAGTTCAGTGAACTTCATATATCAAATTAGTAGAGTGTCCCTTTAAGTACTCATTTTGTGGGAAAAAGGTGGATAATAATTGAGAAAAAAACTTTAATGCATTTCACATTAAGATTAGATCATTTATGACATTATTCTTCTTGTTAAGCATGTTTTGAATAAAGTGTTGATGCAAGTAGCCCAACAATTCTAATCAAATTTAAAGGTAACACAAGATGTTCAATTTATGAAATCTCCTACATACACAAAAGCAGTCATTAGTGACCAATGAAACAAGCCCACTGTGACAACAGAGTAAGCCTCAGAAAACTACAAGAGCCAAGCCAAAGCTGCAGTGGAATCTGGGTCAGAGCTAGTTAACAGATTTGTCTTTCAGCCACGCTCCTCCATTTACAAAGGAAAAACTACAGCGTGGCAGTCTGGAACCGGGTTGCTGCAGTGTTGGAAAAGTGCAAGGTCCTCCAAAAGGGGAACATACGCAGGCCCAGCCAACCTGACGGTGACATCCATCGCGTCTGAACAGAGGGCCATTATTGTGGAAGGTCACGCTAACACACCCTCAGACAGGACCCCCTAAATTGTGTAGGAGGAGTCATTTTGCGTGTGTTAATATCTTGTGGAGCCAGGAAGAGTGTGATCATGTGAGTTTAACGTCTACCCTTTACACTGAATAAACACTAGAAGCTTATGCTAGGACATCTGGCCAATATTTCCATTTTAACATCCATAAACTCACCATTAGCATTTGATCATAAAAGTCAAGAAGTATTCCTGTTAAAAAAAACAGGACCAGCATGTTGTTAGTCTAGTTTTATGTGCCATTTTCACAGATAAACTGTTCTGGCTCCTTTGTTTATGTCTTCAAAATGATTAGAAACATTAAGTCAGTGGTATTAGTCAAGGGCATGTGCTAAATACAATTACTGCTTAAGAAAAACAGACCCAAGTCATGAGACCACCTGATGGATGTTGCAGCAAAGACTCATTTATTTAGTAGAAATCTTTTAGAGATTCACACAATAACGATAGCACTGCAGACAATTACAACCCCTCCGTTAAAACATTGGGCGGCCAGAGTGAAAAACATTTCTATTGTTGTTGGCTAAAAACCTTAGAGCAAACCGGAAGTCTGAGATGAGGAGGCACTTAGACTGTTGTGTCCATGATTGCGGAAAATTACATCAATTGGCTCTACTCAAAACATTTCCAGACATAATACACTCAAAATAAGTTTTCATTAGCAACAGACTTTGGAAAGTTATTGAAAACTGGACATAAAGTGAATTAGTAGGGAGCACCTGTCTCTACTCTGCACAGAGAGTATTATCATGAGAGGGACTTGATTAGGAAATTAATTATCTGTCCATCTATGTTATTCTCCGGTTAGATTGGCAGGGCTGCTGACTAATCCCCTGGTCCGTCAGTGAGGTCGCTAGTAGGAAAAGTGGTTCAGTCCACTGACGAGAAGGTTTACAGACCTTTAACATTTATCTGAAACCAGACTTGCTGTTAGATTCTTCGTGGTTAACTCTATTCAGTGTTCAGAAGTGTAGTTACAGCTAGCTCCGACGTCTCATCTACAGCTTGGCTTTAGCAGGCTGCAGCTGCAGGCTTTGAAGCTTCATGGCCAGTCCCATGTTCCCTGTGATCTTCAGCTTGCCCTGGAAAAATGCCTGTGGATCAGAGAGGAAGAAAAAAACGTCATCCAGACAATTCTGAATCTGAAGTGTGGTTCGGTCTGTATTGGAATCAAGAGAACTACATGCTGCTGGTTTTAAGAGTTGCCGTGAGAGATTAACTCAACCCGGGGAAAGTGGGGCAACGGCAACAACAGCTTATGCAATGTCAGGAAACTGCATGGCACACAGACACAGAGCGGGCAGAGTTAGAGAAATGAAATGTTTCTGCAAAAAAAGAGAAATGAAAAGGTAAATCAGATCAGGAGGTAATAATCTGACACTGAGTGAGCAGAAATTCGTAGAATATTCAGTTCTCAGAAAGAAAGTGAAAGCTTTTTCATGTGAGTTTATGGCAGAAATGGGAGAGCTGAAATGATCAAATTTGGCTTTGCATTAAAAACATCATGCAAAAGGCCAACCTGTCCAAATTTCTAAATGACGGGGGATAAAGCAGTGGAAAACCTCTCGACTGTGTTCTTGGAGCATGCCTAGCTACCCTTCATGACACAAACACAGTGCAAGTGAGGGCTTTTCTGGGGACTCCTGATACATGAACTGTAGTAATCACTGTAGATGGCAGAGAGGTGTGTTATCACTCTTCCAGTACAAATGACCTTGGTGGGCCTCGAGATTCACTGCTGTGAGTCGGAAAACATTTCTGCAAACTGCATGAAAAACAAGAGGGAGCTGAGAATGAGATGAGCAGAGGTGATGAAGGTTTAATTCATTCCTCTTATGTGCAAAACTGCAACAAAAAAAAGGAGAAATGGAGACATCTGTTTAGGTGTCAACAGAGTACAACAACTAAATGAAATTTGACTCCTCCTTTGACCCTCACCGTGTATAGTCATCTCGAAAGAAATGGCCAACAGTGTTTTTGTATTTTTCTTACTGTCAACAAATCCAAAAAAAAAGACCAAAACCAACTTCCCTAACCTGTTTTAGGCTTTTCACACTGCATATGCCCACACACATCATTAACCCTGGGTTAACCTAAACTCAGGGCTATACAATTCACACTGCATTTCTACTAGCCCTGGGTTAAATGTCCTTTGGAACACGCAACTAATGTTTACATTCTATAATGACGCGTGACTACTCTTTAACAGCAAGCAGCAACGTTAAAATGTCTCCATTAGCAGAAACATCAGAAAGAGAGAGAACAGCAGTGGCAAACAAAGGAGATGGTGCTGTTTTTGTGCCTAATGGATGTCGGGTCTAGTGATGTACCACCAATCATCTGAATGTTGGCGGTTTCGCTTAAAATGTAAATATAAAGCATGCGTGTACTGTAATGATGCGACAATAACATTGTGTGATTAGACGTCAAAAACGTGACGTAAATTGCATTGTTTACTTTAGTCCTGTTTCACACTGGCACCTTTTAGCCCCGTGTCGATTTTCAGGGCATAAACCCGCAAACTCCGCAGCAGGGCCAGCAAGCCCTAGGCTAAAGTCGAGGTTAGCTTGGAATGCTGCCAGGAGTGTGCCAGTGTGAAAGCTTTCTTAGCCTGGGGCTAAGAGCAGTATGAAAAGCATATACTTACAATAATTGTTGGGTCTCTGTAAATATAAAGAGTCGGTCTAGACCTGCTCTATATGAAAAAGTGCCCTGAGATAACTTTATTATGATATGGCGCTATATAAATAAAACTGAATTGAATTGAATATACATGACTATCGGCCCCAAGCCCATTTGTTCCTGCTGAAGACAAACATCTTTAAAAACTGTCACAAACGTATAGTTTCATTGGTAACACTTTACAATAAGGGTACATTAATTAACATAAGTTAATGCAGTAATAAGCAATAACTAACAGTTATGAAGTGTTACATAAGGGATACATGTTTTCAACTTTACAATAATGTTCACAAAGAAAAATAAATAAATGGCCAATTATGGTTAAGTAATGCTTATATAAAGATGCACAATAATTTATAGGTTTGGCTATAAGTTAAGGAACGTCTACATGAAGATAGAGGAACAAGCAAACCTCTACATGAAGACCATGGACTGTGTCCACTGATCTCAACCTTTACCAAAAATAAGTCATAAGTTGGAGGATGGACAAGTGGACAATCATTACCCTTAAATAAACAGTTTTCTCTTAATGAAATGGCTTAGTTGTGAACTTCATGACATACATGTTAATTCATATCAACAATTTACTAATATTAGGTAGTACCTTAATTAACATATAAACCCTTAATAAATGTTTACAAGTGACATTTGTTAACAGTTGCTTGATGCTTATTATTGTATCAATTAACAGCTAGTTAATGCTTATTACTACATTGACTAATGTTAATTAATGTACCCTTATTGTTAAGTGTTACCGTTTCGTTTTTTTAAAAAGGCAGAATTTCCCACTGTAATTTGCAGTGGTGATTTAATATACATTTGGTGCTCTAGTGAGTATTTCCACCAACACAAGGGTGTATGTGGGATTGAGTCCAAAGAAACTACAGTGTGTGCTTATGGTTAATGAAGGAACATGTCATGCAGTGCAACAGGGTGGCTCACTGATGTGTTTTTAATAGTTTCCGGACAACACTGGAGCTCTATGGGATAGAACACTTGTTAGTAGGATACATTCACTGTTGGTTTTGGTCTTTTCATGGGATTTGCTGACAATAAGAAACATATAGAATCTTGCCAGCCTTATCCTTTAAGCACTAATGTTTCCATTGACATGTTAGAGAATACCTGATGCTGAAACCCCAGGTTTCTGTTCAGCACTGTAGCCAGGCTGACAGAGAGTCACAGCTCTGTTGAGCCATGTATTCCTATAGACCTCAGTAGTAATGACTTCATGAGCTTCTTTAAAGATAAAATTCTAACTATTAGAGAAAAAATTCAGCACCTCCTGCCCTCAGTTGGTACTGACTTATCTTCAAACACAGGAACCTTAGAAACAACTGTAAAACCTGTACATTTAGACTGCTTTTCTCCCATCAACCGTAATCAACTAACTTCCATGATTTCCTCATCTAAGCCATCAACGTGTCTCTTAGACCCCGTCCCAACTAGGCTGCTTAAAGAAATTTTACCCTTAGTTAGCACTTATGTACTAGATATGATCAATCTGTCCTTATTAAAAGGCTATGTGCCACAGTCCTTTAAAGTAGCTGTAATTAAACCCCTTCTTAAAAAGCCCACTCTTGATCCAGGGATTTTGTCAAATTATAGACCCATATCTAACCCTCCTTTTCTCTCTAAGGACCTTGAGAAAGCAGTCGCCAATCAGTTGTGTGACTTTCTACACAACAACAAGCTGTTTGAGGATTTCAGTCAGGATTTAGAGTGCATCATAGCACAGAGACAGCACTGGTGAAAGTTACAAATGACCTTCTAATTGCATCCGACAAAGGACTTGTCTCTGTACTTGTCTTACTAGATCTTAGTGCTGCATTCGATACCATTGACCATCACATTCTATTACAGAGACTAGAACATTTAATTGGCATTAAAGGTACTGCACTAAGCTGGTTAAAATCCCATTTATCAGATCGATATCAGTTTGGTACACGCACGATGAATCCTCTATGCACGCCAAAGTTAGTCACGGAGTTCCACAAGGTTCTGTGCTTGGACCAATTCTATTTACCTTGTATATGCTTCCTTTAGGCAATATTATTAGGAAGCACCCCATAAATTTTCATTGTTATGCAGATGATACCCAATTATATTTATCGATCAAGCCAGATGAAACCAATCAATTAGTTAAACTTCAAGCATGCCTTAAGGACATAAAAACCTGGATGACCTGCAATTTTCTGATGTTAAACTCAGACAAAACCGAAGTTATTGTACTTGGCCCCGAACACCTTCGAAACACATTATCTAAAGATATAGTTTCTCTAGATGGTATTGCCCTGGCCTCCAGCGAAACCGTAAGGAATCTTGGAGTTATCTTTGATCAGGATATGTCCTTTAACTCCCAAATAAAACAAACTTCAAGAACTGCCTTTTTCATTTACGTAACATTGCAAAAATCAGACACATCCTATCTCAAAAAGATGCAGAAAAACTAGTCCATGCATTTGTTACGTCTAGGCTGGACTATTGCAACTCTCTATTATCAGGCTGCCCCAATAAATCCCTTAAGACTCTCCAGCTGATTCAGAATGCTGCGGCACGCTTACTGACAAGAACCAGAAAAAGAGAACATATTTCTCCAATATTAGCTTCTCTACACTGGCTCCCTGTAAAATCCAGAATAGAATTTAAAATCCTTCCCCTCACCTTCAAAGCCCTAAATGGTCAGGCACCATCATATCTTAAAGAGCTCATAGTACCCTATTACCCCACTAGAGCACTGCGCTCCCAGAATGCAGGGTTCCTTGTGGTTCCTAGAGTCTCTAAAAGTAGAATGGGGAGCCAGAGCCTTCAGCTATCAAGCTCCTCTCCTGTGGAACCAGATCCCAGTTTGTGTACGGGAGGCGGACAACCTCCTCACATTTAAGAGTAGGCTGAAGACTTTCCTCTTTGATAAAGCTTATAGTAGGGCTGACTCAGGTGACCCCTGAGCCCCCCCTTAGTTATGCTGCTATAGGCCCAGACTGCCGGGGGACTTCCTATGATGCACTGAGCTCCTTTCTCCTCCTCTTCCTCTCCATCTGTACGCCCTCATATCCCATCAATGCTTGTTATTAATTCAACTTCTTCCCGTAGTTGTGTGCTTTCTCTCCACTCTCTCTCTCCCTCCCCTTCTGTTGCTTTCTGCAGGTGTTTCTGCCTCTGGAGCTGTGGAAGTCTGGGTCTGTGGTTGCTGCCGCCTGCTGCCCCCGTGCTCCTGCTCTGCACCCGCTGATGCTATTGCTGTTGTTGCTGTTATTAGTATTGCTATTATAATGTTGCTCTTGGTGTTGTTTCCGTTGGTGTTGGCATCAATGCCATTGCCATATCTATGCTGTGTTGAGCTGCTGTATGTTCTCTTTCCTCCTGCTCTCTCTCTCCCGCTCCCCCTTCCCCCTTCAACCCAACCGGTCGAGGCAGATGACCGCCCACCTTGAGCCTGGTTCTGCTCGAGGTTTCTACCTGTTAAAAGGGAGTTTTTCCTTGCCACTGTCGCATAGTGCTTGCTCATGGTGGAACTGTTGGGTCTCTGTAAATATAAAGAGTCGGTCTAGACCTGCTCTATTCGAAAAAGTGCCCTGAGATAACTTTGTTATGATATGGCGCTATATAAATAAAACTGAATTGAATTGAATTGAAAGAGGCTGAAACCCGAGGCCTTGCATTCTTTTTTGCACACAGATCACATTTTATGTCTCAAAGTCAGCCATGAATTTAACCTCTGTCATTTAATTGTCAGGTCTCCCTCTTGTTTCGGCTGCATGCAGGAAATCTGTATTATTATGTTTTCACCCTACACGGCAACGACTTTAAGGCCTCTAGTCTGAGGGTGGTAAATTTGCACAATCAGCCAACAATGATGCCGCACAGTGTGTCCTCTTAGTTTCATCCAGGCGCTAACAAAATATCCTGTTAGTAACACATCCGACTGGCAAACAAATCGGTTCCACTTTTTAGGAGGACCTTTGGACAGGACACACAGGCTGAGGTGGGATTAAATCAGGACGACTAACCACTGCATAACTCAATCAGTCCCGACACTAATATTATACTGATGCCATTTAAACAAAATACGCACTGTAGAGTACAACAGGTATGTTAGTAAAGGCCTAGGCCTTATATACAGTAAAATGAATATGGTTTTAAAGTCGCTAGGTATATAATTATGAATATTAAGTGACAGACAGACTTTCTATAGCAATATGATAAATATGATGCCGTAAAGTCAATAAACACTATCAAACAGTCTTTGAGTCTGTATAGAAATTCTATAAAGGAATCAAAATAATAAATTAATTTACAGTTCACCAGAACTTTATCGTCCACGGTGTTGGATATATGTCCTCACATGGTCAGTATAAAAAACACAAGACCGCTAAAACAGAAAACATAAATAAATAAAAAATTAAGGGCACCACCGCGATGTCAAAAGCATTCAAGACAATTAATAATAGTCTTTTTATTACTTGCCCCAAGCAGAGCATTGATATTTTGTTGTCATTTTTTTGGTTTAACTGCAGCAGTTTATAGAGCAGGGTATGAAACTTGTGCAATAGTTTTAATAATTTCAAAGTGGCAGTGATTTATAAAGGGAAGACTGTGTACATGAGTGTATAGGTAGCTTTATGAATCAGGATTTTTCTGCTGTTTTCTTTTTTATTTTGTGCACGTGTAACCTTTTAGTGATTAATCACTACTAAATGTTATAAATGAGACCCCAAATGTACAAGTGGAAACCTGGATTTCCACTGGATCCGGCTGCGTCACATTCCATCTTGTATCTGTATTTTGTGAGTAGTCCTGTTAGCAGCTACCCTACAAATACATTCTGACGTTCAACTGAAGCTAATATGAGGCCGACCAATCAAGAGGGTACCTTCCAGCGTTAGTCTTTTCAGTACAAAATTCCCTCTTTATGTGACTGTCCTTCGACAGCAGCTCAGCAAGAAAAGATAACTTTGGAAGATACCCACTTGATTTGACATAGTCAGACTGTTGAAATACATTCATTTTCGCTGAAGAATGCAAGAGAGATTGAGAATTGTGGATTCTGTTCCCCATCACTTTCATTGGAATCGCTTTAGGAAGGGATCTCTTCATGGCCAACATGGAGACTAAGGCATTGTTCAGACTGCCAGCCCAAATCTGTTTTTTGGCATGTCCAGACTGATTTTAGAAAGTCTGGACAGCAAAAAAAACCCCACATGAAATGCGGTGAAAATATTTGCAAATCAGATCCAAGCCACATTTGGAGGTGGTTTGAGATGCGATTCCAATCCGATTTCTACAGATGCGTCTCAGTCCGGAAGCACTGGCCGCTCAAATCGGATATCAAAGTGTCTACTGCGTCATTTGTAACGCGACACACAACGTCAAATCTAGAGTGACAGAAGTGCATCAGAGGAGATGTATACCAGTTCTACACTGCGACTTGACAGCGCAATTGTTTGGAGGGTGAGATGATGGATCTCCATTTCTCATGCTTCCGTGTTGGAAAGCCACGTCACCAGCGTACGCAGTTACTGACGCCTATGTTGTTACCACAGCAACCCATGCAGATAGGATGGTGATGTCAGGACACAAATCTGATCTGATCACTTGCAAATAACAGTGCAAGATTTGGGAAACAAATCTGACTTGCCTGCAATCTGAACAAAGCCATATTGGCATGTATTTCAAGACAGACTTTGAAAAAAATGTGAATCTATCTTTAAAGACAAGGTCAGTAATGAACAAAATGCATCAATATTAACTTTGAGTCCATTAAATACAGACACCGATATACTGTACATTCATTAGTGAATTTTACGTTTCAGAGATGCGAGCTGCTCTGGCAAAATTATATCAGGTATGTAAAGATAACACAGAGGAGTAAAGAGCTTCATATGAGCCGCAAACGAGACGCTCGGGCTGTGCAACCTTTGGACAATACTCCCACACACTTTTGACTTGAGGAGATAAAAGGTAAATGACACATGTGCCTTCTCTGAATCATTATCAATACTACACGCAAAGCAGAGTCCACTCAAACCACACCGAGATTGAATACTCACCGTCTGTGGGTTCATCTTCCCTGTCATCAAGGCCAACAAGTCTGTATCCGACATGGAAATGGTGCAATCTGCTTTCTTAGCTGCAGGGCAGAGACACAGGGACTTCAAGAACAGGAACATACATCTGAGGGATATATTTATCAGTGACTTGCAGGAATTTGAAGGTTTTGTAAAAGTCTAATAAATTCACCCACAGGTGAAGCAGACTAACAGTCTGTGCAGGCCTGTGCAACTTCATTACATGTCACTATAGGTTTCCACTGTCATGCGAGACACCAGAAAGCCCTGATACTGTTTTTCCTTACCCGTGTCATTGTGAACACAGCCACTGCCGTTCTTCACGTCCACAAACCAGGTTGCCTCCTGTCCATTTGGGCCATCCCTTACTTTGAAGGCAAACACTCCCCCGATCTTTTTCACAAACTGCTCCCCATCCTGTTCAAAGAACACAGAGATATTACACACAGTAAACCCCAGAGCATCCAGATTACATGTGAATTAAGTTTTCACTACCTATATTGACAAGCTCATGGCACCCCAACGTCCGGGAGAGTTCAGGGATTACTGAATATAATTATAAACACATGAAAGCTACCAAACTCACACATAAAGACCACTGTTTTGCTCACAGACAGAACAACAACTAATTCGATTTTGGCTTTAATCAGTGTTTGACTCTCACAAAGACACTCTAAAATATATATATATATTTTTTTTTTTTTTTTTTTTTTCTTCTCCCCACAACCATCTGGGGGTTGAGAACCACTGTTCTAGGACACTTTTTATGAAAAATATTTGACAAAATGTGAAATTGTTTCAGGTTTCTGTCTGTATAGCCACAGGTTTTCAACACACTGTTCTGTTCTCATTATATATATTTATATATACACACACACTACATTACTGCACAACCTGTTTACATTACAGTTTATATGTTTTACTATTCCTCACCAGGCTACCACAGTGATAGATAGATAGATAGATAGATAGATAGATAGATAGATAGATAGATAGATAGATAGATAGATAGATAGATAGATAGATAGATAGATAGATAGATAGATAGATAGATAGATAGATAGATAGATAGATAGATAGATAGATATTCCTATATTTTAGCTGCCGCAATGAATAAAAAAACTTGAACACAGTAAATATCTGTATATGACTTCATAGAGGTGAGTGTCAGTGGTATTATAAGAACCATGTTGATGGGTTATTCTGAGTCATGAATTCCAATTGTGATGGATTTGTTACATTTTGACCCTTCAGTTTTGGGTGATGTAAACTGTAGATATCATGTAGCCAAACTAAGAGTCAGTGAATCAGCTATGGGCTACAGCTGAGCCTTGGTTTTTAAGCCTAAATTTGTTTACATTTTTGCTCTGCATCATGAGTGAAAATGAAATGAAATGCATGAAATGATGATGCATTTGAGGGATCATCTGAAGTTATAAGGAATGACTTTTTCATATGATCTCGAAACAAATTTATAAATCTTTATCCCTCAGCGGTTACCATCAAAGATACTGAAATAGTAATTTGTGCTAATTTTATGATGCGAAATGCACTGGTAGTGTCCTAATGGTGTTTTAGATACTTTGACCATAATTATCCATTTGGAGATATGTTTAGTAATCAAAGTAATAGTGGCTCACGTGAATGCAAAGCTATATGTTTTACCTTCTCAGAAGGTAGAGAATACCTGATGAACAAAATTGTGCAAACAAAAGTGCTACAACAGCATAGAATACACGTTATTCCATCAATCTACATGAGTAACACTCCAAGAAATGCAGCAATGCGCAAAGGAAAGGCAGGAGAGAAGACTGCTAGCAAGAAAACGTGGATGTAAACAATGCAGGCTTTGAAATGTAAAGTATATTTTAAAAGAAAAATAAAAAGGCAGCTTTGCAATTGTTTTATGAGGAAGGAAATCCATTCAACACGTTTGTTAGACCTCAAGGATGCACATGTGCATGTAAACAGGAACTTTGTTTACAAGAAAACTGAGCAGGGCCCCTTTAAATCTGCAGTCTACAGGCAACATATTTTAAGATAACGCTATTCCTCAGGCTACATTACATTTCTCTTATTATATCATAAACATACAAGTGTTTATGGAGATCACTCTACAGCTGCATATAGTACATCAAATAACAAAAAGGCATGGAATATGACCCTTAAATCTGCTTAAAAAATTGGGATCTGAATAGAAACAGAAAGATCCTCTTCCCTCTCAATATTTAACTAATATGTAAGCACAAAAGTGGGACAACAGATTCTCTTACTAAAGATAAGCACATCTAAAATTTTAAATCTGTTTGTCTGATCAGTTGCCCGAGATATCACACTAAACCATGTCTCTAAGTATCCAGGCTGCTCCCCTGTTGCCCTTTTTCTCATTGATGACAAATCCCCATTCATTACATAGACAGCGCTGCCGGCGAGCTTGGGATGAATCTGGTATGATTGAAGGTAACTGCTTAAAAACAGAGTTTTTGGAGGAAACCATTTGTCTGATTGAGTCCACATAAGCTTGAAATTATTTTGATGCAATAAAATGAAAGATTGCGGAAGTGATCCAAATGTGCCACCATGAGGCTGACCCATATGTCGGTATGGTACAGACCTAGAAACACTGTATATTGGTGCCTTCAAATGGGGTCGTGTTTACGAGAGTCCATATGAAGGCCCCCCTCGTGGTATTCACAACCTCAGAAGTGAACATTTTCTAAAAGCTCGGAGTTGACGAGTTGTGACGTGTTTGCTGACGTTTTCAGAAATGGCGGAGGCCATGGAAGTTCATTTTTCAGTGGATATTAAGTTAATATATTGTAATTTTAGTTGTATATAGTTTTTCTTTGTAATTTTATAATAGGTCTGAGGAAAATGTTGATATTCCCAACAGCCTCATCTTTTCATTGGCTATGCCTTTGCATTTCCTGCATTACATTACCTGCTCGCTAGCTTGCTAAATTGTTAGCCTCGTGGCTTCTAGACACCAACAGTAACATTAAGCACATTTTTTAGCTTTAAGTAATGACCACAAAACATAAAAGCTGTGTGTTACAACAACATTGCGATAATCACTGGTTTATCTTTGGTCATGGCGATGTTCCTCTGCGTGGTGTTGAAATACAAAGTAAGCCAACATTTCTTGGAAAGAAGCAAAGAATGTCAAGAGCACAACAAGCAGTCTTTTGGCGTCCATGTTGCTGTTGCCTAGCAGCGGTGTTCTCACGGCTTACCACCTGAACGCCAAGCATATTGTGTACACCAGTGACGTGTGGTGAGGTTCATGACTGGTGAGGCACTGACTCCTCTGGAGTCGGATGTAAAAATATATCAACCCAAAATAGAAGCTTATGTTTCAATTTTGACCTTAATTGAAACATTTAGTCGTTTTAAAAGTGTTTAATTATGCTTTAATCAATTCCACACTGTTCAACAATATGATAGCAAGAAAAACAAAAGAATATTTAATATAAGGTCAAATTCGATTCCCCATTGTGCCTATGGGGCTCAGCACTGCCCCCTATCAGTGCGGCACGGTACTTTCTGCCTCACCCTGTGCATTTTCACTGCGCATTTATGGCCGATCAGAAAGACTAAATATGTCACACACATTCATTAAATATATTAGACAGACTGTGGTCAGCATGTGTAGTACATGTGTAATCGCACATGTATATTGGTGATATAAAGAGAGACAGCAATGGGCATGCGCCAACTGCCTGCGTCAGTCAGTGGGTGTAGCACAGCTCCGTCAGGTGAGGCACAGTTCATCGCTGCCTCACCTCGCCCTTCTCCCGTGTATTTGAACAGGAAATGCGTAAATTTAGCGATTTTGACCATAGAAATGTTGAAATCATACAGAAAACAAATTTATAGAACAGTCAAGTGGACAAATTGATTTTCTCTTATCATTGTTAGTATTTTACTTGTCATGATAACAGGTGAGGCACTGCCTCACCTGTTATCATGACTGCACGTCACTGCTGTACATGACCTCCCGTGTTGTAACCACAAGTTCCATTTGAAGGCAGCATTCGACTCAATGGATTCATGTAACCTTAAGGAAAATATGTGTACTACAAATGAAATTAAACCAAAACCATTGAACTGCGTTTTTAAAGAACTACTGAAAAAAAAGTCTCTAATACTTATCTGTAAAAAGTGAGAATAATATGAAGTCACACGTCTGCAATAACAATACTGTCTCCTATTGTAAGCCATGTAATCACCTCCTGGAGCTTCTTGTTGATTTCCTGGAACACAGCGTGAGCCTTGAACCCCTCCAGTCCGCCACTAGCACTGGTGTTAATGGCTCGAATCCTTGCCACAGTGAAGGCAAGGGCAATATAATGAGAAAGTAAGGTTAGCAATAAAAGAAAGTCATGATAACACAGCACAGAAAGGTACACGGCTGCCAAAGACAAAACAATGACTGATTACAACATTACACTGAATACTTATTTGTATATTCTTATAGGAGAATACATAATTTTTTTGTATGGATCTCGCCACCGGAGCTCAGTGTGTGTTCACCTTTGAGAAATTCATATTACCACATGTGAATACCACCCACACTAGTTAACAACTCCGGACGTGAAACACAACACGAAGCAGACCCAATTATCGCTTTCACTAATGGATCAAGGCGCATAAAGGCTGCGGCCTCCACAGCCCGGCTCTATACATCAACACAGATGTCAGCTAAGTGAGGAGAAGCTGGTATTGTACAACCATCTAGCAGAACAGCGACTGTGCTGGGAGTCCAGACAGCTGCTGAGGAGGAACGTAACGTTAGTATCATAGTTTTACTGAAAACCTGAAACTAGTAAACCCCAAAAACATGTCACTTAATGTGTCACAATTAACCCGCACGGTGCTTAGTATTCTTACCTTGACGTCTGTATTTCAGGCATTTTGCTGTATCGTTAACGCCAGTTGGACCAACAGACCCACTGATGTAGCCTGTGCTTTTTTTGCCCGATCTTTGCTAACTAACGTTACACTTCCTCGTTTCTTCCTACTTCCCCGGATCTTCAGACTCGACGTGTCGATGTCAGATAGCCCAGAGTAGCTGAGTGCACTGCGAACGGCCCCAAACACATGTCAACATAACTTGCGTTGGTCACTTGTCTGCGTCTTAAAGAGCCTCTCGCTTCTCTGGGATAATCTAGTCCAGGTTTGACCAGTCTAAGTGCAGTGGTTTTTGGTCTAGATGTGAAAAAAGCAGTGAAATTTCCCTTTGTTTGCATTTTCACGAATAGAATAAAGGTTTCACAAACTCGAAACTGTGTTTTAAAGAATCTTTAGCCTCTTTGGGATAATCTAATCCAGATTTGACATGTCTAGCCTACATATAGTGTTTTTTTTTATTTATCTAGACCTGGTCTGATGTGGTCTAGATGTAAAAAAAAAAAAAAAAAAAAGGGCAGTGAAATTTCCCTTTTTTTTGCATTATCACATCATATAATGGTTTCACAAATCTGAAACTGTTTTAAAGAATATTTAGCCTCTCTGACATAATCTAGTCTATATTTGACCAGTCTATGTATAGTGGGTTTTTTTATCTGGACCTGATCCAATCTGGTCTAGATGTGAAAAAAGCAGGAAAATATCCCCTTTTTGTATTTTCACAAATATAATAAAGGTTTCACAAATGGAATACAGGAGTTTTCTGAGTTGAAGGGCACTGCTGAGTTATATTGGTTCAAATATTTCATGAACAGAAACCCTTCTTTTTTAATGAATAGTTAGGTTACATTCATGAATTAATGAATTAATGACTGAACTGATAAATGGATTTGTTAAAAAACAAACAAACATGAAATACAATTGTTCTGAATTAAGCTGAATCGTTTGGTGTCCTTTTTAACCATCAGTGACTGTTCCATTTTACCTCACCAGCTGTCCCATTTTACTCGAACATGTCATCGGAGTGAGGTAGGGGTTCTTGATGTGTCTGAAGGTCCAATGTTTCTAAAGTATTTTATTTGGCAACATATTTTCTTTATAAACATATCGCAGAGATATGTAACACTTAAGGTAGTCTTCAGAATTTTAGGTGGTTTTCTTGGTAATCTACCAAAATGTATGCCAAATTACCTGACTTCACCCTAACTGAAGTAAGTTTTAAGAGTCTGCTCACTGATTTCCATGCTGTGCAGAAATGAAAGGAAAGGGGAAGGAGGTAAAACTTACAAACACACTGGTATGGTCCTTAAAGAGGCAGGAGAGATGCTGATTTAATTTTTGTGCTCATTTCACAGTCAAATAGGTGTAAGCATTTTGTGAAAAAAGCATAAAATACGTCATATGCACTCTAGTGTATAAGCTATATTACCCACAGTTATATAGAATAGCTATAGGCCAGGTTCAAAAGGGTTAAAGTGGAAATTGAAATGTTTGTAACAGGTTTGCATGGCGATCCTGGCTTCCATGGTTTAAATTTTGCAAAAGCAAGGCTGACCCATGCAGGCAAGCATGTCCTATTAGGCTACATCAATTACATCATTACAGTCAAATAACTGATATAAAAACACACAACTGTAAGTTATTACCACAATGTTCCTACAATGCTCTGTAGAATCATTATAAATGATACAGAAAAAAGTCTCACAATTTACCAGGGAGTGGAGGAGAATCCTCATCTAGTGGCCATCACTGTGAGCAGGAGACTGACTTGGTTGTGCAAAAGGATTTTTGTCTTTTATTCCCATTTCTGCACATTTCTATTGCAAATACACACAGACGGATTGTCAAAGATAATAAGGTATTCTCCAACGTCTGGGCTACTGTGCCTTTGATTTGAACATGCTGAGTACTGACTGCGACATTTGATGGTGTTTTATACTCCATACAATTTTAATGTCAGTTGGAAACACAAGTTGAAGATACAGTGACGGGTGCATTGTTGGGAATACCTGCTGGATATCATACAATCAGACAGCCAGAGCCTGGTTCGTGGGGGTGGGCTCAAGACCAAGCATCCAACTCACACTGGCTTGATCACTCTCTCACCCATCACAAATGAAAGGCTCAACGTTCGCCAAGCCATTGGAAGCCACTAGGCGATACTGTCCTGTTAAAAGATCCTGTCTGGTCTTTTTCTCTGTAGTCAATGTGTGGGGTTTTAGCTCAGACCACACTGCTTGGTGAACTAACAGCCACCAATCAGTAAAACACTGCACTCTGCTGGCCACAAGACCACATGTTGGAAATGGTTCACAGCAAGTGAGCCATCAGCTACAGTTCACATTTTTTCTGCACAATGCATCCAAAAATGTTGTAAATGTTAATGTTTCAGGCTGCAGATATGCTTTTTAAATGTTATGCTGTATGTTTGTTATTTTACATGTGCTAAGTTAGCATTGAATGGCCTTTTGGATCCTGCCTGAACTCAAAGAATGATATAATTATTACATAAAAATAAACGCAACTGAGACACTATTTATACCTTTGGAGAAATAACCTACCCTTTTAGCTCACCTCTATGAAAAGGGAGCTGCTTTATCTGAGGCGGTAATTATGTTTACTGTCAAAATGACCATGGGTTGCATTTTGAATGATAGCGAATTATGAGTTTAATTAGATTCAGTTAGGGACCTTTTACACTGGGATGGCACACAGGTAAATGTTTCACATGTTTAGTTAAAATTGTGTTGTTCATATAGCCTGACTGATACTGAATATTTTATATATGATATATATTTATAGTTTATAAATTGCACATCTTTGGTAGTTCTATACTGCCATTTCGTATTACTTATCGGCCCCTTACTTATATACCCCCATATCAATATATCTGTCATAAGCTAATACTGGCCGATATATCAGGAGGGCAGATTTATTGGTTGGTCTCTAGTAGTGGTTTCATTTCAGATTATTTTATTGTAATGTATTTATTTGTTTATTTACTATTACTTTTCTTTGTCTTAGTTTGATTTAATTGACATTGTAATATTGGAGTTGTGCCTGAGAAAGTAGGATGCGTGTTTTACTGCTGAATTCATAATAAAGATGAAAATACTGCAATGATGTAGGAAACACATTTTCCACCCACTAGTGATGTAGCCTGGGCTAGCTGTCATCTTCTTGTACAGTCTGTGTGAATAAACAGAGCAGGTATTTGTTGCAAATAAGTAAAGTAAATCAGGTTTCGCTGTAGGTCGCTTGTGTCTTATGGAGAGACAGTATAATCCTGCCTACATCTCTGCTGTGGAACATTTGCTCGGGAAGAGAAGAAGAAGAAGAAGAAGTACAGAAGTCGTCTAAGTCACGTGACAGGTTTTACCGGTTTAACTTCCTGTTGTCAATTCAGTTCTTAATGGTTTCTTTTTCCTCTAACGTATCACTTAAGTCTTTTTGCAGCAAAGTCGGGAGTGGGTTATATATGCGAGGCACACATTTCCGTTGGTCAAACTGATTCGGAAGCATTAGCATTAGGTCAGCTAATGCTAACCTGGTTGCTAATGTCAGCTAGCTGTCGTATAACCTAGGCGACAGCTGTGACTCGGATGTCCGTTCAGATTTTGCTTTTGTCCATCAGCTTCAACCGGTGACCTTTACCTCGATAAAATCGCAGTAGGTTATTCAGTTTGCCGGCTAGCACCATGGCCAGTCTGCTGTCGATGCACTGCGTTGTCTCTCTGAGGAAATCTGGAAGCCTAGTTCATCTGAGACCTGCAGCTCTGGGCGTCGATAAGCGACTCTACAGCAGCGACAAAGGCTCTTCAGCCGAGTATTTGCGCCGAAGTGTTGTACCGTCGATGCATTACCAGAAGAGTTTACCCAGGTAAGGAGCTACCTTAAAGGTGAAATTGGTCAAGCAATATTTTTTCACATGACCTTAACATGTGGTTTTAATTCAACATAACCCACCTTGGAAATGTCCGGTGTTCTGTGTTAAAGAAGGCGACCCTTTAAGCTGTTAGATGAATGTAGGTGAAAGGGCACAATTGATTTTAGATCGATGGCCACTAGGGAGCCGTGACATGACTGACATCTACTGGCATCTAACATTTCCTGAACTGTTGATAGGCAACATTTTCACTTTGATTACTCCTTTTTTTAATTGTTTAGGCTCCCAGTACCAAAACTGGAGGATACTGTCAAGAGGTATTTAGCTGCCCAGAGGCCTCTGTTGGATGATGACCAGTTCAGGTAAGTTTTCACAGGGAAATCAACCTTTTAATTTCCTCATTTGATACTTAAATGCATAAATAAGCATACCGGTAAATTGTGTGTGTGTGTGTGTGTGTGTGTATATATATATATATATATATATATATATATATATATATATATATAAAATAAAAGCAAATAAAAAGCAAGTACTGTAAAAAGCAAATCAAGAATACAAATATAAAACAGAAAAAGTTGCAATAAAATATGAAGAAATATTATATCTTGGGGCCAGTGTGCATCACGTGATGGTACCGGAAGTTGTAATTACACAATTTGACCACTATGTCAAATGGGTTTCAAAGCCTGGCGCTCTTCCTGGGGGCTTGGGAGGGAGGGGTCAGCCATAATCTTTCTTTTCCTTCTTGCTAATCAATACTAACTATTTCAATCGTATCTGCAACAATCTTTATTGTGTATCCTTATAGAACAACGGAGAAACTTGCACAGGATTTCCAGAATGGCGTGGGGAAGCAGCTGCATGAGGAGCTGGTTGCTCAGGACAAAAACAATAAGCACACAAGCTACATCTCAGGTGACTTTGCCATTCTGTCCATTACCTGGAATTCAGCATCACAAATGCATCCCATCATTAATGAATCTGGTCAAATGACTTCTTTTCTTTCAGGACCATGGTTTGACATGTATCTTTCTGCACGTGACTCTGTGGTGCTGAACTTCAACCCCTTCATGTCCTTCAATCCTGACCCTAAGACCGAGTACAATGACCAGCTTGTGCGGGCCACCAATATGGTGTGCTCGGCAGTGCGCTTCATGAAAACACTGCGAGCTGGACTACTGGAGCCAGAGGTTTTCCACCTCAACCCAGCAAAGAGCGACACAGACGTCTTCAAACAGCTCATCCGCTGGGTCCCGTCTTCACTGTCTTGGTACGGGGCTTACATGGTGAATGCTTACCCCCTGGACATGTCGCAGTACTTTCGCCTCTTTAACTCAACCCGGATTCCCAAGCGTGGGCGGGATGAGCTCTTCACCGATGAGAAGGGGCGACATCTCCTGGTTATGAGGAAAGGCAACATGTATGTGTTTGACATTGTGGACAGGGATGGGAATTTGGTGAAGCCTGCAGAGATCCAGTCACACTTGAAGTACATTTTGTCCGACCCAACGCCAGCGCCTGCCTTTCCCCTCGGCGTTCTGACCAGTGAGAACAGGGATGTGTGGGCCGGGCTGAGGGAGAAGCTGATAGCTGCTGGAAACGCAGAGGATTTACGGATTGTTGACAGCGCCCTGTTCTCTTTCTGTCTGGACGATGAAAGCATGAGGGACCACATTCATATCTCCCACAACATGCTGCACGGCGACGGCTGCAACCGGTGGTACGACAAGTCCTTCAGCATCATTCTGACCAAAGATGGACAGGCGGCCATCAATTTTGAGCACTCCTGGGGCGACGGTGTAGCTGTGCTCCGCTTTCAGAATGAGATCTTCAAAGACACAACGGAAAAGCCGCTGGTACACCCGGCCTCTGCTGCTGCTGCGGTGGATTCAGCCTCTGCTGTGCGCAGACTGCAGTTCAAGCTGGACAGCGAGCTGGAGAATGGCATCAAAAAAGCCAAGGAGAGCTTTGATTCAGCTGTATCAAAACTCAGCATTGATGCCATGGAGTTCAAGAAAGGTGGGAAGGAACAATTAAAGAAGAGCAAGTTGAGTCCAGATGCTATAGCCCAGCTGGCTTTTCAAATGGGCTTCCTGAGGCAGTATGGACAGACGGTAGCCACATATGAGTCCTGCAGCACTGCGGCATTCAAGCACGGCCGCACCGAGACCATCCGGCCAGCCACGATACACACAAAACAGTGCTCACACGCCTTTGTTTGCCAGCCAGGCCAACACAGCGTGGCACAACTACAGGCCATGCTCAATGAATGCTCTAAATATCATGGACAGCTCACCAGGGAAGCAGCCATGGGTGTGTATAAGAGATTTCTACATGTGATTACAATGCGTGATACCATGAAATATTCAAAATACTGTCCCACAGATATCTGTTTCTGAAAACATGAAACCCTGAATCCTTTTTTTTCTTACTTGCAGTCTTTACACTGTAAGATATCCCTCCCCTGTTGGTGATTTTATGAGGTGCTTTGGTAATTTATTAACAGGAACGAATGTCTAGACTGAACAATCTCTTTGCACCATTGAGCAGTACACTAGTCATGTCATATCCACAGCATGATCTGACGAGAGGCTGAATTCGCAGCTTAAGATTCAACGCTGAGCCAAATATTTGAGACATAAAACCCTCCTATCAAAAAAAAAATTTCCCATGTTATAGCACTATTTTACAGCTTACACCTGGGGGGATTGTTTCTCATTCATTGCACATTCAGGGGATTGGGAGCCCATAAAGTCCTGAAAGATGATATTTATGTCATCTTGTGCGCACAATATATTAGTATTGTTTGTACAAGTTATTATCTTGTATGCACTAGTTAATATAATAACTTCATAAATATAACAATATAACATAATAATATACAAAGATAATGACCTGATATTGTGTGCAGAAGATTAAAATACCTAATCTCTCTGGACTATGAGGGCTCCATAAATGAGTAAACATGGAGGGATTTCAGGCTAAACTGGTCTCAAAACACACACTATACTACATACTATTGGTCTGCTAAACTAACCACTTCTTTTATTATTCTCACCAGGCCAAGGTTTTGACCGCCATCTGTTTGCCCTGCGATACCTGGCCAACTTGAAGGGCCAGACTCTGCACAGCCTGTACACAGACCCAGCGTACACCGCCATCAACCACAACATCCTCTCCACCAGCACCCTCACCAGTCCAGCTGTGAACCTCGGTGGCTTCGCCCCGGTGGTGCCTGATGGGTTTGGTGTCGGCTACGGTGTCCACGACGACTGGATCGGCTGCAACGTGTCCAGCTACCCGGCTCGCAACGTCCACGAATTCCTGCAGTGTGTTCACAAGTCGTTAGAGGAAATTTTCACCGTCCTGGAAGGAAAGCCACTCGGCTAAGAAACGTGCGTTTGTCAACAGCAAATAGAAAAGAAAATGTTCTTTTACAGAAAACGGTGAAGGTGAGTGCAGACATGACTGATTAATGTCTCTGGGCAAATGTGCAGAATGAATAATATATTTTATACACCTCAAAAGATACACAGGGAGAATCAAAGTGCTTCAATATTATTTTTCTTTAGGAATGAAATGGTTAGCAATACAGGTTACTCTAGGTAAATAACAAGTGACCTTGTCAGTTTGACTGGCCACAAGTCATAACATTTATTGTATAAGAAACACATTGAACAAGTATTACTGGAAAAACTGTTAGCTTTCCACTTTAACTGATTCAATCCACTGGCTTTCCAAGACCTCACTCTCACGTTTGTGACTTAATTGTAAAGCCATGTCCGTTCTGACAGCAGCGTACTGTAGCCTAATGTGAAGTGTTGGCTGTTTTTAGTTTTAGGGTGACATAATACAGTGACTGCAGATTCAGAGTACTTGGCATTTATGCATTAGGGCTTTTCAGGTATAGAACTTCTCTGCACTACAGATTAGAGTATGGAGTCTGATTCTGTGCCTTCTCTAACAGAGCATTTGCTGATTGTCACTGTAATAACTTGTATTTAAATTGTCATCACTGTTTTGTCATTTACAGCCTTATTGATGTGGTTGATTGTATTTTGAAATTAAAAAAAAGGAATTTAATCACATTTGCTCCATTATTTCATAAATGTTTGTGTAGCAAGAACATCTTCCCATTTAAAATTATACTAAATGTTTTTTATACACTAGAATATAATATGAAGGATGGACTGTACAGTCATCACTGAAAGTTAACCCTTAGTGTTGAAAGCAGCAAAGTACAATTAGCTTAGACCAAACACAGTACGTTTTTCTCATCCTTTATTTAAAATTAAAAAAAAACAGTTCCACCAAAAGCAAATGTACAAATGCGGTAGTACAACAACAGAAACATTAGCAAAAGCAATTAAAATGAGCAAAATCCACATTTAGATAGGCTTGATCTTGAAGTGTAGACCGATGAGACTGAAGACGAGACATTTCAGATCTTGCACCAGGTAGTAGAACACGCGAAGACCTTCAGGGTCCCTGAAACACAATTTTAAAAGTTATGCCCTTTTGTCAGTGATGAATATACAGTGTCTTCTTATCCCAACTCCTGGATATAGTACTCACTTTGACTGGTTGACATCAATCAAGGAGCCAATTTTGGAAGTCGTGAATGAAATGTGCTCGTCTCCAATGACGATCTCCAGTTCCTGTGAAGATTAGGACAAAAACAGGCAAGTTATTCCTAAGGCCTCAGTTACTACAGTGCCAGAGTTGACATCAAAATCTGACGGTCAGACTCCATGTCCATGTGATCACCGATGGAGAAAATATCAATGGGTTGACCAAAGATTGAAAGGTGGGATGCTCTGTATATGCTATCAAAATCTGTGACCCCATGTAAATAACAACAGGTCATAACGTGGTCACAGCTATCAAAATATGACCTATGGAGTCACCAGTTTTAGAACAACGAACTCAATACATTATGTGACCATAGCAAAAACATTTACTTATAAGGTCACAGAATGCAGTGCAACACCAAGAGCGTTGTTAAAAAATAAACTTTCTAGGTTCAATGTATGAAATATGTATGAAATATGAAATGACGGAACTGGAGAAAAAAATGGGTTTTTAACATGCAAAATAATCTGGTCACCGACCTGTCTGCCAACTCTGTCAGGAGGCGGCCACAGAGCGTCATCCTCCTTAGTGATCTCACTGTCATCAATGATCCTCTTGAGCTCCTCCATCACACTTTTGTGTACATATGCCTGGGTTGGAACAAAGACAGGTGAACCATATATTTCTAACACACCTGATGCGAGAACAGACATCTCAGATATTGATTATCTTAACATCAACATGTGAACTTAATGTTATGTACTGTGTTGTAACGGAGGATGAGTCTCTACTTGGTAACGAATGCCCACCACCATCAAGCCCCTAGTTTCCACACAATGCTGCAGGTAGCCTAAGCACCAACAGTCCTAGTCACATTATTGATATCTTGGAATTTAGCCACAGATATTGGGCTTATGTTACCCGTGCCACTATACAGCGACATTACACTTCAAATGTAACCAAAATTGCGAATGATTCGGTTTTGGAGTAAAGCTAACGTTAACGCGTTTTTAATAAGTTACCTCTTTCCTGATCATGACGTCGTTCTTGTAGTTGCTGTTGTTTGCGTACCTCAGTTTGCCTGCAGGAAAAGATTCAACGCATGAGTTTGTTGCCATCCCTGCAGGCCACATGGCGCTGAAACGCTCATAGGACATTATTAAACAATTGATGCATTTATAATAAATATATTTTGCAGTATTACCTCAGTCCAAACATTAACTGTTACCATTTATAATACCGGGGGAACCAAAGACAGGTTTTGGCGCTAGCAGCTGGGTTTGAGTGTGCTGCGGCCTAGGCACTGCCGGGTGGCTAGCTACGTTAGCTCAGACCCAGTAAAGCTAACACGTCTGTATTACCGTCAACTGCCGCATAACTACACTTACCGTCTGGTCTGAATTCAAATTCCAGGAACTCGTGTCCAAACTTTCCCTTGTGCCCAACATAGTATCTCAAGTAGAAGTCGCTTGTTGACATCTTTACTCTCCAGAAAGTACTCTTTCTGCTGAAATCCGCGGAGCAAAACTCAGCTAGCAAGAGCAGCCTGGATCCTCGCCACCCAAGTACGCATGCGTAGAGGGGCACGGACCATGGAGACATTCGTGCCCTGAAGTTTGTCTTTCAGGAAATTGTTGCTGCGCTATGGATGTACATTTAATTCATGTACAATTTTAGACCCGATATTTTCCCCTTTATATTCCCTCTGCAAAAGGGCATTGAGTCCATGTATCATTTATTTTCTTTTTGTATTTAGTCAGTTAACTTTTGGATTCAAACTGCTCTTAATCTGAGTTAAATGTTTTGTTGCCTATTGTAGAAAGTGTGGTCTTATCTTTTAATGCAGTCTAACAATACTGGATCGATAATTAGATAAAACAAGCAGTGTGTCTCTTGGGCAAACACCACATTCACAAAGCAAGACTTTCTGTAATTCTGTTACAGTGTTAATAATTTTGTGTATAGATTCGCTTATTTTAGTATTTTCAGCTCCATATGTATGGTCTGATTTCTGCAGTTCGCCCTTGCTCTTATTGTTGGTCTTGAAATGTTATTGTTTCTTTAATTAAGTGGTTAAATCATGTTAATGCTGGGGTTCGGGGACTGTCCGTTTCTGCGACTAAGGGCAGTATGAGAAAAGGTTTTGCCTGAAAGACTCTACCCAGGGAAAACAAAACGTCTACTTAATCTTTGTCGCATTTTATGAACGTCATAGCTTTCCGCACCAAGGGACGTCTGTGACCACATCACACGTGTGGTTGTTATAAACCTGTACCCATGGCAGGCTCGTTTTCTCAAGAACTCGAGGATTTGTTGAATCCTTTGCCTAAATTCGCGGATCCAGAGGATGATGAAGACGAGGCCACCAAAGCCAAAGTGACTGAAAGATTCATCGAGGACGACGACGATGACGAAGATAGGGCCGGCCCCAGTGCTCTGCGGAAGCACAACACATCGCTGCTCGCAGAAACGGACAGACGGTATGTGGGGAAGACAGTCTCTCGTAAACAGCTGCTGATGGATATTGAGGGATCTGGTGAGGAAGAGGAGGAGGAAGAGGATGAGGAGGAGGAGGGGGGCAGCCAAGAGGAGCTAGAGGAGGATTCCATGGGGGATGAAGAGGATGATGATGAAGATGAGGAGTTGGTGGGCAGTGATGCACACCTAGATACTAAACTGGCGTCTGAGACGACGGCCGCTGACATGACCTTTCCTCGGGGAGTGGACTTCCACAAACTGACAGAGGGCATGGATGACCTGGGAGTGAGTGAAGATGATGATGATGACAGTGGCGAGGATGCCGAAGGCAGCGATGAAGATGATGGCACTGATGACGACGAGATGGAAGGCGGCGAGGACGAGGGAGCTGTCCGCACATTCTCCCAAGACAAAGTAGACGAGGAGGTTGAGAAGGGGAAGGCTGTGAAGAACCAGCTGGCCCTGTGGGACCAACTGCTCGAGGGCCGAATCAAAATCCAGAAAGCTCTGGTGACCGCCAACCAGCTGCCACAGCCGCAGACTTTCCCAGAGTTCAAGAGGAGGGGTGGAGCCGAGCTTGCAAGGGAGCTGAAGAACACCCACAAAGCTCTGAAAGCTCTTCAAAGGTCCCTGCTGGAGCTGCACGATCAGCTGCTGTACCAGAATCCGGACATGAGGACCATCGCTCTGGGGACGACAGGAGCTCAGGCTGAAGACGAGGAGATAAACAGTGATGAGAATGAGGATGAAGAGGGGTCAGTGCAGGAGGGTGGAGCGCCTAAACGAAAACTGGAGATGGCAGAGTACCCGGACTTCATGGCCAAACGTTTTGCCGCTTTCCAGCCTTACCGTAACGCCACGTTGCAAAAGTGGCATGACAAAACCAGACTGACTATGGGCAAAAGCAGCAAGGGTTTCGGGTCGTTTGACAGAAACATATTGACCCAAGTGGAGCAGGTGCTGATGGACAATGAGAGGCTGGTGCGGCGCACCCAGACCAGACGCTCAGAGTACAGAGTCCTGGGGAAAAAAGAGGCCTCTGCTCTCACCTCTGAGACCGTCTTTATTGAGGGAGAGGAGGCGGAACAACAGGTGAAAGCAAACACGCATCTGAAGGATCTGGACGAGGACATATTTGATGATGATGATTTTTACCACCAGCTACTAAGGGAGCTGATTGAGCGCAGGACGAGTGCAGTGGACCCCAATGACCAGGTGGCTATGGGCAGGCAGTGGCTGGCCATCCAGAAATTGCGCAGCAAGATCAAGAAGAAGGTAGACACCAAAGCCAGCAAGGGGCGTAAAGTCCGATTCCACATCCACAGTAAGATGGTCAATTTTATGGCTCCCATTGACCACAGCTCAATGAGTGACGAGGCCCGCAGCGAACTGTATCGTGGCCTCTTTGGTCAGAACTCCACAGTCAGGGAGTGATGTTAAGGAGCAGATGCCAAAGTCCCAGGATATAAACAAAGCAGTGCCTTTTCCCCCCCCCCGCACTCCCAGGAATGATGCCAGCAGCAGTCTGGGTTAGGACAGAGACTGGGCCTTCTCTCTTCAGAGTGGGCGTGCAGTTATGGTGCTCTGACTTGACAGAATATGGACTCAAAGGGCACATACAGTTCTAAATAAATACCTTTTATACCGAGTAGCAATTTCAGTATGTGTTGATGCCTAATGACCAATTTCTGCGTTAAAAAAATAGGTAATACTTTGAGTGTTTTCACCAAAACAAAATGTATAGTGAGTGATAAGTGGATTTGAAGGAAAACAGTGAATGTCATCTTTTCATGTCACCGAGGCTCGTGTGTACTTCAAATTGTTAAATAAATAGTGTATTGTCCTAATGTATATGCTGTGTCCCATGCATTTCCATACAACATACTAACTGTATACAGTCTACTAATCTTTATAGTATACTGTTTTTGCAGTTAGTATAGACAAGATCAACATGACTCACTGCTTTACACTAACAGGGAATAATACAATACTGGACGTCAAACTACAACTAGAATGAGGAATGCACCTGCTAATTAATCTTCAGAGATAGCAAAATGTTTCTTTAAAAAAAATGAAGTTATTTGTTTTGTGAGGTGTTTCACCATCATCCGCAATTAGAGAAAACTCCACTTGTGAGCAGCTCCTTCATTACCTTTGTGCATTGCATTGTGGGAGAATAGTGGCCATCAACAGCATATTCAAAAATTAAGGGTTTTTTAGTATGCATACTGACTGTGATTATACTTTTATTTCCTCGCTTCTCCAATGTGAACACACTACAAACTGAAAACCTGCTTAGAATTAGTTTGTTTTCTCCTTAATATGCAGGGTTTGTACCAAGTCAAAAGTAAAAAGAAAATGCTTAATTTTAACTTATGTTTTCAAGTTTAGGAATGTGATTGAATTCGAATGTACTCCATAATCTAGTGTTTCATCATCTACACAATCTTAATATTTGAAATGAAATGATCCCGTTGTCATCTGTTGTCTCCTGGCATTTATAGTAACAGATTCTGGAAATTTTTGGTTTAGGTACCTTGAAAGTGCTTGAATTTTGCTCTTAAAAAGCTGTACGGACCCTGAATATGTAGATTTACGAGTACAACAGAACATTGTCTTTAAAAAAACAGATTAGATCTCAACTGAATCGGAAACAAATATATATATTTTGAAATCAAATTCAAGAATTTGGAAGTGACAGATGTGTCAACTCAAGCAAGCAAAGAGCACCTGAGAACTTTATCATAAGAAAAATGTGTACAGGATGAAAACTCCATTAAACAGCATTTACAGAACACATGTACATTGGGTATCTTGTACTTGATATTTTCACAGCTCAATGCATAAAGTAACACCATTTCCAGTGTGTAGGTTTACTTCATTTAAATGAAATTTGCATACATGTTCGTCTGAGGATTTAAGTTTATGGGAGTAAAAAAAAAAAATACTTTGTGGTAACTCTATAACAACATAATTCATTGTTCTTTATGTTACCAACATCTTTTTAAATGTGTTACAGTAATGTCAGTATCATTAAAATGAAAATAAACTATTACACAGTCCACAAAGACAGTATGGAACATTATCTTTGGTGATGATGTCATACATCAGATTATTTGAGGTGGAAATCGGTTGTTTAATTTGACTAATAACCAATTCTGTGTTATATTCACACAAAGCAAGTGCAACATGACAAACATCAGAAATCCCAATCCTTTAGAACATCGCTTCAAAATCTATTTGTTTAAGTCAAAATATGCTTTATATAGAGCTTGAAAAAAAGATGTCAAGTTGCATTGATAAAGGGAATTAGTCCGTTCAGACGGTGCACCTTTAATGGTAGCGAGATAGGATAAGGCCCTGCCATTAGACAGCATGTTGCTACACTGCATTTATTGTATTGTTAAAGGCTGTCAAGTGTTCGGAAATCTTTTTCTAAGACACCATAACTGCTTCTTTAGTTAGCTTCTCCGTTTCAGTGCTGTGGTAAAGGCAAGCAGCAGTTGGAAATGAAATTACAAGTCAGCCCCTTTGTCTTTCTCCCCCTTCAATCTCATACAGTACACAAGCTAAAGAGAAAAATATAACTAAATGCAACTGCTTTAAACCAGCTTCTGTTCTTATTCATTTCCTCAGTCCAAGCAAAATCACATCAAAAGGAGGCCTTTGGATTTCCTGGCAATTATTATTGCCTTGTTAGCCACAATGTAGAGCACATTCAGCACGTAGAGGGGAACCTGCCTTCCTCTCTTCGGGGGCAGCGCTGAGCTCAGTGGGGCCGACTGCTGGACTCCATGTTTGGCTGCTTCTTTGTCGTCCCATAACCATTAAACCACCCGTTCAGCCGTTTCGTCAAGCCACCATTTAGAATGTCCTGGATGTGTTGGACTATGAGATTTATAGCAACTGTATAGAGACACAAAGAGATTATGTGGTCAGGGTCGGCCCCAGTTTGTAACATAATATAGAATAAATAAATACAGAGTGATCTTGAAAAAAACAGAAGTCTATTTAACAAAAGTTACTGCTGTTCTTAAGGCATTTCCAGAATTCCCCAGCTGCACTTCTTTTTCCTAACCCACACAAAGATGGTAGTAATAATAATAGAAATAACATCTTCCTGCATTTGTACAATCTGAATCTAAATCAAAATGTTATATATCTATTTATGGTATATTGTGTTGTACAAAAAGTGTAATATGATGTCATCATGAATCTAAATACAGTTGCAGAAACCCGCAAAAAACAGGCTAAAAGTATATTTTTTTGTACAACAAACCTCCAGTACTGAGGTAACTGTTGTTAAACGACCATCCGGATATTTAGCCATGCTAGTGGCGTGGTTCTAGGGATTGCAATGTTGTTCTGTTGGTCCACCACTTTGGTGCAGACTGAAATATCTCAACAACTACTGGATGGATTGCCATGACATTCATGGTCTCCAGGGGATGAATTCTGCTGAACTTGGTGATCCTCTGAAACGACCAGCAAGTCAAATGTTTCACTTATCCTGTGAAATGTCTCCATATCTACTTGATGGATTGGCACAAAATGTTGTGCTGACATTCATGGTTCCCAGACGATGACTCCCAATGACTTCAGCGATCCCCAGCCTTTTCATCTAAGTACTGCCTCACAGCTAGCATGGCTGTAGACTCTTGTTCAAAGGTTGCCGGGTATTTATTCATCCAAAAAATGGATGCTTAGCTCTGTGACTCAAATGCAATGGTAATACATGAGGCACGAACTGGGCCTATGTCAGAGTAGGTATCCTGCTTCAAGATATTTAGATTGTTTTGGATGGTTTAACATTCTTTTCTCAGATCAACAGACAGAGTTGTTTTGTTCTCCCAGCAGCAGGTGCTCAGAGGTCAACAATCAACACAGCTGTGTCCTTTATGATAACGCTGTTTAGACTAGTGTCTCACACACTTGGTTTCAGTGTCTTTAACATCATCTCTAATGTTCTTCACTAATACTCACCAAGGTTGTCCGCTCCTCTTGGTATGATCACATCAGCATATTTCTTCGTCTAAATTGCGCCAATAGAAACCATGAGTCAGTGCTCAGAGACACAGCCATGCAAACTGAGTTGAGTAGCGTTACAATACATGTAGAATAGCACTTACTGGCAGACAGAACTCCTCAAATGCAGGCTTGACAAAAGTAATGTACTGTCCTAGAACGCTCTCCAAGTCCCGTCCACGTTCACTTATATCACGCAGCACTGGGGGAAAAGTTATCTTTGTAGTTAAAATGCTTATTCGATTATTAGCCAAGAGTTACTGCAGATGGAAAGATCGATACCACTCGTGTCTGTACAGTAAATATGAATCTACCGCCAGTTTGTTTAATCAAAGACTCGTACTGTGTGCGGCCAAGACATCTCCCGGTAGCCAGGTAGCCGTTTCCCCCTGGTTCCAAATCTTTGTTCTAAGCTAAGCTAAGCTAAGCACCTGCTGGCAGTAGCTTCATATTGTAGCAATCTTCTCATCTAATTCCCAGCAGGAAAGCGAATAAGCCTATTTCCCAAAATGTCGAACTCTCTTTAATTTAGTGTTTTGCCTCTCGTGTTAAAACATTGAAGGGATTTGTCTAGCCGTGCTTTTATGTCTCACCTCTTCGTGACAGACGTGTATCTGCGTCGGTGTCCACAAACAGCTTCATTTGGAAAAGCTCTCGGATCTCCTGAGAATAGAACGTCAGGATGCCCTCAAACAGCACCACGTCAGCAGGGTACACCGTCACCGTCTCTTCCTTCCTGCCAGTCAAAATACATTCAGTATAAAAACACTTAAAGCGTGCCTATGTAACATTTACTCAACAGCAGCCACAGTAATGGTAAATGTTCATACGTAGTGTAACAGAGCCACAAGTACAAGACTCATAGTCAGCAAACTGACTCAGTTTCATAGCAATATCTGCCTAAGGTTAGCTAACATTAGCCACTTTAAGCTACTGGTCATACCAGGCCAAGTCAGGAGTGCATTAAACTGAACAATGGTGTGTTTTATTGCTAAAGAATTAAACTTTTCCTTTGTAATAAGGAACATTGTGTCATTTCTTCTTCCATAATCTCGCTTTAAAGCTACAATGAAAAGCTTTCAATGTTTAATTATTTGTTCCAGTGCAATACAGAGAAAAAAAAAACAGAAAAACAAAAGTTAAAAAGGGGACCGTACCAGTACTTTTGCATGTTTTTGTCCATTTACTACAAATTACGTATACTTTGCATTACTGATGACCATTTTCCAAAGTTTACTGTGTTGTTTCAGGGTTTCAAATATGCCTTCCAGGCACCTATTGCTCTTCACTATGCTATGAAAATCAATCTGCATTAAAGGTAGAGTAATTAATCCACCACTGTGAACATTATGTCTGCTTTTATAGTTAATGTTACTGCTGCATTATGATTCATTGGAGACCTCTTTTATAGTGTGTGAGCTGAAACATGCAAATACACTCCTTTATTGTTGTCTCTGTATGGACTTGATATGACCCATTTACCTGGAATGGGAAACAAAGTCATAGACAGGGATGTGTACTGTTTTTCCCTCCTTGATGTCCCACAGGGTCGTTATTATGAGGTCGTTGTCAAATGCATCTATACAGAGGGAAAGAGTAGAAAACAGGACGAAATATCACCAAGCAAACCTCACACTGAGATCCTGAATCCCATACAGATTAACTGCTCTGAATAAACAAGATGAATGCTTCCCAGCAGGAGACGCACAGCTGCTTCAGGCCAGCAGACTTCTATCCTTGATTACCGACATACCTGGGTGGTCGAAGTTGAACTGGCCTTTGAGCGCCTTGGCCTTCTGCTCTGGAGTGAGGACCCTGTAGAAGCAGTCCTGGCTGAGGATGGCCACTTGCCGCTGGTGGTGGTCGATCTCGTTCTGCCCCAGCATCTCCATGATCTTGCTGCACACCGATGACTAACCACACAAGGAGAACAAAACAACTGGTGTGATAAAATAACTGGCCCTGTTATCTCATTTACCACCTCCTTCTGTGTTGGAACAGAAGTGGTTGTCTGTACAAATCAAACCAACGCATAAACTTTAATTTACACTTTGTATTTAGTTCACTCATGTCTTCATGGCCTGGAAACACAGCTTGATTTGTTATTAGAAATCAGTGTCTATTTAAAAGCTGCAAACTTGCATTCTTGATATAACAGACAGACACTCATACACAAAACAAAAGATTGCAGTTTACTCCCCATTCAGATAACAAGTGTGGGAGAACAGGTGGTTCTGTGAGCAGTTACTCCTATGGGGGAAACAAAAGGGTATAATATCAGGAAGTCAAACCCACAAACAACTGTCTGCCAAAACACAACCTGAGTTTTGTTGATTTAATCACCTATAAAATCAACCTACTGTCACCTACATAACTAACGTCAAGGAATAGGCTACTTAAATAATAAATACATGGAATTACATTTAACTACCTTCTGTTAATGGTGTCCAAAATGTCACACACTGCAGCCTGGAGGGCAGGACTACTTGACTCGCTTCACTACCTCGCTGACATTTCAATAACCAAATTTGTCACACAACAAGAAGAATAAATAAAGACTTTGATTTTGCCTTGGGGTGTGTATCCTGATGGTCTACTCTGCAAAGCAATTGTGCAACAAAATGTAAAACTAATGCAACTATTTCTGATCTTCAAAAGAGAGAACACGTACCGACAACCTTGAAAACCTTTGAAACTCTGCACAATATCGGATACTGAATAGAGGATGATAATGCAGATATTTAGTCTCTCGTGGCACTGGAGGCATCATTGTAATGCCAATGAGCCAGAAACGAGGCGAAATGACAATCAAGATGCAAACGCAAGTGGAGACAGCGGATGCATCAGTGTCACAAAGAAGGAAAATCCAGTACGATATCAGCAGATTCACCAGAAACAACAACACAGATCATGATAACAATGAAAACAAGTCTTCAGGCTACCACATCTTGCACTGGATATTTGATATTCACAAATGTAAGCCCTGCAGACAGCATTCAACCTTGATGTAGTAGCCAGAATCTGCTTGCAAAATTGGGGAGTTTAGTGAGCTTTCAAGGTCTATAAATGTGTTTTACTTTTGGTCTGATTTTCATGAGTTTATAGCCGACAGACCCTGAACAGCTGATGCTAATTAACTGAAATCTCACTTGTCATACTTCATATCCTCTTAAGTTGAAAAATGTGGAAACATAATAGCGATATATTGGAGTCCTTAAGTCTAATTTCCATATAGCAAACTACCTTATTAACCATCTAAGAAAAGGACTATTTTGGCAATGCACATGTTATCCTGTTTAGGCATGCAGTAGCCTATAGGGCGGCCTAGACGCTCATTACTGATCAAGCAACACAATCAGTCTGATTGATCCAACAGAAACATAATATGCTACATAAACTACGACTTTTTTCCAGATGAAGAAAAAAATGCGCGTCATCTCTAAATGTCCTGAAACAAATTACAGCCTATCAATCCGTCTGTGTCGGTTCACACGGATAGTCTAATATAACAAACACCTAATATATATGGCCTACCATGAAACAAAAAATCCTCTACGGGATAAATACCAACCTTGCCGCTGGCTGTCCCTCCAGCCACACCAATGAGGAAAGGCTGCCGACTGTTGCTCTCATTTTCGGCTCGGTCACCTGGCTTTGTCTCGCTGTCGCCTGGCATGCTTCATCTGCGGCGCGGCGCGGCGCGGCCCTCGAACACACGGGGGCGCCTGCGCTCCTCCTGCGCTCCTCCTGCGCTCCTCCTGCGCTCCTCCTGCGCTCCTCCTGCGCTCCTCCTGCGCTCCTCCTGCGCTCCTCCTGCGCTCCTCCCATTTGACGACGGTGTGGACGATGAGGCTGACGTTAATGGGCACGGAGGCGATGGTGAGGATGTGGTGGCTGTCACAATCTGATGATGATGATGATGATGATGATGATGAAATCAGAGCTGGGTGTTACATTAGCAATGTCAGTCAGTTGCTGTCTGCCTACTGTTTCATCTTTGCGCTCACTTGTTCTAATTGTGAAGCACTTTTCTTTCTGACAAGTTTTATAATAATTGACTTTCTTAGTCTATTTAGGATGTATGTCAATAAAAATTCAAATGTCAAATTTCAGAACATTTATTTTATTGTTTTGGGTGCACCTCAGGTCTTCTTTATAAGATAGTGGTGCATTTCAAACTACTAATGATAAATACTAAGTATTTAATTGCAGTAGGCTAGTAGTTTTTGTTGTTCTTTTAACAAATTAATGTCTTTTTCATATTTAAGTCCACCAAAATGTTGGTCCCCGTTACATAATGGGGAGGACAAAAAAGTAGAAACACCTTGCAATAATAGGCTAATCCAATCCAATAGCCCACACCTCACAATTCAGTCTAAAACATTACCGTGGCTAAATCAAGACCTGTAAGACTAATGTCAATTGTAATAAAAACGTGTCCTTAGATCAGCTGTAGGCCTTTTTAATGTCCCATGCCTCCGGTGAAGCCGGTGAACCGGATGTACTTGCACGGTCCCTTCACTAATGCTGACATAGCCCTGTGAATCTGAAGCTTGCTGCTCAGACCGGACTGTTCCTGTGTGCGCTCGGATAGACGGACTCTCCCACCATGAGCACTATGTTTGCAGACACGATTCTGATCGTGTTCATCTCTGTCTGCACGGCGCTGCTAGCCGAAGGTGAGTGAGCTCCTCACGCTTTAACGGGGTGGCGTTTTACTGTCGTCCAGGAAAGACGTCGAGACGTTAAATGTGTACCCAGTTCTGGATTGTATAGCGGGGAAACATTGTCAACGTCATTAATATTGATTAATTGCTCATTTTGGTGTTTTTGAGGACCAGCAGTCTGCCACCTAGCCAGCGAAGTAAGCTAACCTAGCTAATGCTTGACGAGACGGAGCAAGGATTAAAACTTCCGGTTAAGTTTGCACAGTAACAGTCTTGTTGAAACGCTTTCTGTAATGTAGGTATAGATTATGCTTTATCAGTTACTCGTCCTCTGCATTTGACCCATCCTAACTAAGGAGAATAGAAATGAAAATAAAAGTTATTGGAGTTTTATTGTTCTAACAAGTTAATATGACGTCGATAAGTTATGTTAAGGTTGTTTTGTAGCTGAATCCCCCTCCTTGGCATTCAGGTGCAGTGGGAAACTACAAGACTTTAAATGCATCTGCCGAGTAGCAAACTCTTTCATTCAGGAGAATCCAAGACTGGCAATAATCCTTTCATTTATATTTGCTAATTGTCTTGTGCATTTGAATTTGCAAGAGCATAGGCTGTGAATTCAGTGCAGTTCAGACCGAAAACAAATAAACAAACAAACCAAGAAGGCCACACAATGTTCTTTACAGTTGGTCTCAGTCAAGATGATTTATGGGCATGACTGAAGTCAGACAGGTAGAGCTTGTTTCTACAAGGAAACTGCTTAAATGTCAACAAACACACATAATGTAATTGTATATTGTAGTATATATGAGACGTATGAAATCTGAAAAAAAAAAAAATGCTTACTGATAAAATAATCAGACAGAAATGTACGCTGTTGGCTAATCCAATCTGAGAAATCCAAGGTACTAGAAAAATCAGAATTTTATATCATCTCACAGTGTAAGTTGCACCATAGTGACAGTGGTCCATAAGAGTTCTGTTTTTTTATTTTTACAAACAAACCTCTTCTGATTTCCTCCTCAGGGATTACATGGGTTTTAGTGTATCGGACTGAAAAGTACAAGAGGCTAAAGGCTGAAGTGGAAAAACAAAGCAAAAAACGTAAGTGACTCATACGCGCACCTCATACTACTGTAATTTTTTGCATTGCTTGTTTTTCTTTGCGCTGTTTAATCTCTGTTGCTGGTTTGGTATTAGTTGAGAAGAAAAAGGAAACCATCACAGAATCTGCAGGACGTCAACAGAAGAAGAAGATCGGTAAGAGCCCGGTAAACAAATAAGTAATAATGAAGAGCCCTTTTCCTCACAATGTTCCTTGATAAGTGATCTATGCCTCTGAATGTATTACAGAAAGACAAGAAGAAAAACTGAAGAACAACAACAGAGACTTATCTATGGTGAGAGACTTGATTTGTTTACAATGAATATTTAATGCTTAAGCTAAATCCATCAATATATTGTCATATACCAATATAATAAAACACTGTGATGTTTGTATATGTGTCAGTGTCAAATGTAATCTAATTTATTCTATCTAAATCTTCTGTGTTTTTGTTTGTAGGTGCGCATGAAGTCCATGTTCGCCATAGGGTTCTGCTTTACAGCTTTGATGGGCATGTTCAACTCCATGTAAGTGTTACATGTAGTCACATTGGGTTGATATAACATGATCTTTTGATTTAAAAATCAAGCTAAATGAGAGAAAAGTTCAAATGGTGATGACTTCAAGTATGTGTGTGGTATGTGCACAGGAATTTGTCTGACAAAAGTAAATATTATATTTATTGATTTACCGAGGACAATGCACATCAATCAACATTTCAGTTTACACATGTATGTTGCGAGTTTGGTTTGCATTAAGTCATATCTTAATTTTATGTTTAAAGGTTAGGGCATTAGTGCTCTCTCTTAATTAAATAGGCAGACTATTCCAGTAGCAGGTGTCTCTGTCTGTGGAGACTGCTTGCCCAAACTTGCTATGCTCTCACCACTGGCTCTTCTTTTTTTTCCGTTCAGCTTTGATGGAAGAGTAGTGGCCAAATTGCCATTCGTGCCGCTGTCCTACATCCAGGGACTGTCACATCGCAACCTGCTGGGCGAGGATTACACCGACTGCTCCTTTATCTTCCTCTACATCCTCTGCACCATGTCCATCAGACAGGTAACCTCTACATTTGCAACAGCTTTAGACCTAGGGTGGGGTTGATGCCTTCTAGTGTCTATTACTGGACAGCTATGGATTTCATGGGTTGTATTCCGAGCAGCAAGACATGGACCATTGTACAAAGCTTGTAGGCACGCTAACTTGCAAACATGCTAAAAGCTAGCATGTTAACATACTAAGCATCCTAAGCATGTTGAAATGTTAGTATTAGGTTCAAAGCACAGTTACTCAAACATATTACATCGTGATGAACCCCTTGAGATGTGTCATCTGGTTTTCCTGGGGGAGGAAGTGGAGCTGATTTGAGTTAGGCTACATCCAAACTTATAAGTTTGTTTTAAAACGCATAACTTTTGCTACATTTACACCTAGCGTGCACACTACTCTAGTGTTTCCTAACCCCTAAAATGGAGACTTTTGAATACGCTGCTGACCCCGTTTAGATTGAAGAGTCCGGGATTGCATTTTGGTGAGGACGAGTGGAAACGGAGACTTTTGAAAACGACACCCATGTTCACTTCCTGATTGGGTCTTATCAGCCACGACGTGTCCTTCCCTGATTCGTCACGCCCCTATCACGTGACCCTCTTCCGGAAGAAAAAAAACGACATCAGCCTTGACTACCAGCGCTTAATTCAACGTGATGATTTACAGTTCCACCTGGTCGTCAGTCCAAGCAGAGGAATCTCTGCTCGTACTTTTCTCCATTGCTGTTCTTCCTTCGTAGTTTTTTTCTGCAGCTAACTAAGCAACCAACTACATCTAATGTGTAATGAGCAGCATCACGGGCCATTAGTGTCGTTCTAGATTCCAGCCATGTTGATAGTTTGAAGATCAAACCATTATTAATAATAATTATTAATTGCTCCACCAGTCAATAATTGAGACACTCCAGAGTTCTGAGGCATCCCTCACCCTTCCTTCCTTTTCTTTTCTTCTACATCTTTTATGGAGGGATATATAGGTACACATACATCATCTGTACGGACTGATCTTGAATATTACTTATTAGAGATGAAGGTTGTTACACACAATTATAAAGCCTGTAATTTAATATGCCTTTCGTAAGGGGGGATAGATTTTGGAATGCACATTTCCCATATGTACAATCTATATTGAATATGCTCTTGACAAGAATATATGGCATATTAAAAATAATGGACAACTACAAACAACATAATAGAGTTCCAGAAGGGACACTGGTAACTGATAATTATGTCACATTTTAGTTTGATACACTTTTTAAAAAATGTATTTAGTTTTACGTAGTTATAATTGTCGTGGCAATTTTGTAATAATCCCACTCTGACAATGAGGAAGAGACAAAAATGTCCTCTCTGAGCATTAGCAGTATTGTCACACTGCTCATGCTCAGAGCATGGTACACAAGACAAAGGTTAGTTTGTAATATGCACATAGATGAGAAGCTGTTGACTCCCTTTATACCTTGGCTCGGCCCTCCCATCTGTGGTGCTGTGACCGTCTGTTACCCTCTTACATTTTATCAGCCTTGGTTCTCATGATAGTTCACAATTTACAAGCCTTCGGTTCTCAAGACAAAGGGCTCATCCGGTGACATACCTGTGAGAAGTCTCTGTATGTGGTCACTCACTTCAAGTCTTAACACTTGACCAGTTGTTATACTTTCTGTTAAGGTTACACTGTACAAGATTCAGCATGATCAAACATAAAGGAAACTAACATGACTAGTTTATACTACTTTTCTTAGGATTTGGGTACAATAAGAAAAATAAAGAATATCAAATTAACTGTAAACTTCCAAATAACTGAAAACACTGCTTTGTAGTCACACATAATAATAATAATAATAATAAAGCCCTTGGCTAAGCTTTGGGTTGAATTTGTGTTTACACCTGCTCTGCCTCAGCTCAAGCTTTCTAAACCATTCATCTCATGAACCTTCTCTGGTTTTCTCCTTCCTGAGAGTGTTTTGTGCTGTGTCTTTTTTCTCCAGAACATCCAGAAGATGCTCGGCCTCGCGCCCTCCAGAGCCGCAACAAAACAGGCTGGAGGCTTCCTGGGACCTCCTCCCCAAGCAGCTAAGTTTTCCTAATCATCGGACAGGTTCAGCAATGCTGTTGTGCAGTCATGGCTCCTTTATCAGAGCACTGGCAAAACTGCTTCTGCAGTGCCGGAGCAAACGTATTATTTGTTGCAGCTGCTGTATCACTACCTTCTGTTTGACTTGTCATTTTTTTTGTTTATTTAACTTTAAGATTGTCTCACTTAGAAATTAGAGGAAGAAAAACGTTGTTCTTAATTACGTTGATTACCAAAGGATACAGCTGTATTCGGCACATGCCATACATTGTTTTGGAATTTTAATGATTACTTGGCATCGTAACATCGGATCCATTTGTCAGTATTATTGTATGTCATTGTCTGCATCCTGATTTCTTACATGTTAATAAAGTTTTATGATTACACTTTAATCGTGTTTTTTATTTTAGATTTTGTCCCCCCTTTTTTCTCCCACTTTGGAAAGCTAAATTCCCACTGCACTGCTGCCTTTATTAACTCTACTGTCAACAGACTTATGGACTTGTCCCGCATGTCCACCCTCCACTAAGCGTGCATCCTGACTGACCAGTTTGAGTTACTAGTGCAGCGACAAGGACAAAAACCCTCCCACCTTTCCCACCTGCGAAAACGGAGGTACCTCTACTGGGAATTGAACCCTAGGTCAATACAAGAATTTTACCCCTGTTCCAGCGTGTTTTATTTGACTTAAAGCAGCATTTAAGTCGTCTTTCCTGAGGGGAAATGTACTCACACCGTAGAGTTCTCGGTATCCAGCTCCTCTTGGCCATTGTACATGCATTTACTCAGCTGCACCTTGTAGAAGGAATCAGAACTTTCTCAGATCAGAAATGTCCTTTTATTTGAGGCAACTGTGGCCCCCATTTTTCCAGAAAATTAGCATTTTCTTTACTTCCACATGAAGAACTTGTTAATAAATTTGGCCTGCCTATTTAATCTAACAATACATGATTTGATCAATAATGAAAATGAAAAGTTTTAACTTCAAATTAATACATCAATTTTATTATAAGTCACCACCTGAAAAGATGTATAAAGACAATTGTGATTGTGTTTTGTGGACAGTGGTGGAAGAAGTACTCTGACACTAAGTAAAAGTAGAAATACCTCAATGTAGAAATACTGTTACAAGTAAAAGTCCTGCATTCAAAGCTAGTAAATTAAAGTACAAAAGTATTAGCATTAAAATGTACTTAAAGTACCCGAAGTAAAAGTCAGGCTAATTATGCAGAATAATTATTATTGGAATATAATTAGTGATGCATTCATGTGTAAGCATCACTAATGTTGCAGCTGGTAAAGGTGGGCTAATCTCAGCTACTTTATGTACTGCTGGGTGGCTTAATCCATGGAAATACATCATCATTTATTAGTTGATTTATATTTTGTATTAATAATCTGACTCTGCAAAGTAGCTACTAACTGAAGCTGTCAAGTAAATGTAGTGGAGTACGAAGTAGCATAATATGGAAATGTTCAAGTAAAGTACAAGTACAAACTTGAGTAAATGTACGTGGTTACATCCAACCAGCTGTTTGTGGCGAATATGCAGAGACTTACACACACTGATTCTGCCATGTTGCCATGATTTTTCAAATAAATTAAACCTGTCCTTTTCTTTTTTCTTTTCTTTTTTTACCACAGGAGAACAAATTATAACACATTTCATGGCGAAATTCTTGGAACTATATTTAACTTAAAAGACAGCTGAATGCCCCCCCATACTGATGTAGCCCAGCACGGGATAGGCGTGTTCAGAAAAAGTATAGTTAATGATTGTGTGAGTGGACATTTGTACTACGTGTTTCTGTTGTACATAAACCATTTACTAGGCTTTGTTGAGAATAAAGTTTAAAAAAAAGAACATGTCGCTACGGAAGCCGAGAACGGCCGTGCTTGCAATTATTTTTTTTGTTATCTCGAGATAACGGGATAATTATCCCGTTATCTCGAGATAACGGCATTAAAAAAATAATTGCAAGCACGGCCGTTCTCGGCTTCCGTATGTCGCCCAGACTTTGCACTTCGTTTTAATCTCCCTATCGGGGATCGAGGCAAACAATAGAAATGACTCGCACTCAAAGGCTTCATCTGGTATGAAGGAGGTGTGTCCTGTCTGGTTATAGGGGCGTGAGATGTCCTTCATATGTGTCTGGCGTCCACATTGCACCCAGTCCGTCTGTTGAAGCTCGGTAAGGTTCCAGCTGTCTTTCTTTGTGCTAACCTAATGGATTTAAAATGTGCTGCACGCTAGCTTTACTTTAGTAGAGCGAACAGCTATTGGCTAACGATAAGAGCATGCAGTTTAATTCACTCCTAAATATTCTTCTTCTTTTCTGTAATTCCCTGTATCCTTGCAGGTCCTCTCCCTCTGAAAATGGCCCAGTCAATTCTCGACATCATGCCCGGAGCCACGACAGGCACCGTGGTGGTCACGGACCCTCTGAATTTCTGGGCTGGGCAGCGAGTCAAACCCAGGCAGGAGAAAAACGCAGAGCCCGTGTTTGAACCTGCGACTGGTAAATACAGCACACTAAAGTCTGGTTCATTATTTAATACTTCACATGTTAAGTCTTAATAATAACATTTGTGGAAAAGTGTTAGAGCCCCGTTTAAAGGTTAACAGTGGTGACACCATACTGTTATGTAACATAAACCTTCCCTTATTTCTTCTTCTTTGGTGGAGAGGAATACCTTTGGCGTTTTTAAGTTGAATGAATGTAATTAAAAGGAAAAATCTGTTCCTGTTGCATTTGTTGCAGTATAGTCATATTTGAGATTTCACCATAATTTCTTTCATTCTTGTGTTTTGTCCTGGAGCTCAGCCAGCCTGTAACCTGTTGATCTTCTTGTTTCTGCAGGCCACGTCCTGTGTCAGATGGTGCCCTGTGGGACTGAGGAGGTGGACGAGGCCGTGAAGAGCGCCCACGCTGCCTACCTAAAATGGAGCAAGCTGGCGGGCATGGAGAGGGCTCGGGTGATGCTGGAGGCGGCCCGCATTATCAGGGTGAGACGGTCAAACTGTTGTGTCATTATCATCTGCATTCCTGGAAACTCGCCAGTCTGATTTCAGTGTTGCACAACATAAATTGGAGCTGACTGCTGCAACCATGCAATAAGACATTAGTTATTCATTAAAAGCACAAACTTGCCCCCTCCCACCCCTGCTGTCCTACATTTGCACAAAATCAACCTTTTGTGTCTCTGTGTTGCCTCTTTGATGTCATGCCGGCAAGGATTTCAACCTCACTTCCATTACATAATCTTAAAGCTGTATACACGTAATGACACTAAACTACCACAGAGTATCATTTGAAATAGTTTTCTCAAAGTGTTTTTCTGTTATTCCAATACAAATAGGAAAGAAGGGAGAAGATTGCAAAGCTGGAAGTGATCAACAATGGCAAGTCCATCACTGAAGCACTGGTGGATATTGATATTGCTTGGCAGTGCATTGAATACTATGCTGGCCTGGCTGGTACGCTTGCAGGTGAGTAACATTAACACTTTTGTTTTTGTCAAAATAAAACTCTGATTTTTTCCACAAGTTGTGTTGTTTTAAAGTTGCATTGTGTTTCATTCATTGAAGGCCAGCATATCCAGCTTCCTGGTGGAGCATTTGCTTACACCAGGAGGGAGCCCCTTGGTGTGTGTGTGGGGATCGGTGCATGGAATTACCCCTTCCAGATCGCATCATGGAAGTCTGCTCCTGCTCTGGCCTGTGGTGAGTTTTTGTATTACCACGTTATTATAAAAAGAATTATTCCTGCCTGTCTGTGCAGCGATCATGTGTCGTAAACAGCTGTGTAGACCATAACTCGCAGTGTTGTGTCTAGGTAACGCCATGGTATTTAAGCCCTCTCCAATGACTCCTGTGACTGCCGTCATTCTGGCTGAGATTTACAAAGAGGCAGGGGTACCTGATGGGCTCTTCTGTGTGGTACAAGGCGGAGCAGAGACTGGCACCTTGCTCTGCCACCACCCGATGGTTGCCAAAGTCTCCTTCACTGGCAGTGTGCCAACAGGCAAAAAGGTAACCAATAGAGTGCTGTGAAACTCTGGTACTCTCAAACCTGGGCCCTATTTTTTCACAAATTTTGGGGTCGAAATGACTAATACTTACCATTAGTTTTGGAATTGGTCCAGTAGATCGCCTCCACCGGCATCTGCGAACAGGCTGCAATGGCTGCAAGTAATCAAGCGCCCGTGAAAAGTACGTCCACTAAAAGTGCTTGTTTTTGCCACTGACAGGCTCAGACTGTTATTCTAAGTGTCTGACAACATTATGGAAAGGATCCCTACAGAGACAGACCGTTTGTTAAAGAGTAAGATCCTTTTTGTTTAACCAGAAACAGAAGTCTCACTCAAGGAAAAGTCTTGGTCTGAAATCTCGCGAGAGGTTGAGTTGAGCAGGAAGACGTAGTAGCAAGATGGCGGATCGCAGTGATTACCTGCAAGATTTTGTTCTGTTATTAACTCTTTTAAAACATGCAAAACTGTTTCTTTAACTGCTCTACAGGGCTTCAATTGTTCGTGTTGCTAATGCCTTATGTGTTCTACTTGCACTCAGGTCATGGAAATGTCTGCAAAGGGGGTGAAGCAGGTGACTCTGGAGCTTGGAGGGAAATCTCCCCTCCTTATCTTCAAAGACTGTGAGCTGGAAAATGCCGTGAAGGGGGCACTCATGGCAAACTTCCTCACACAGGGAGAGGTGAGACATTTGTATCATTTGTGTGTCAAGCTCGACCTGATCCAATACATTCTTTGTCAGCTCTCCTCTCACAGGTTAAAACTTCTCTCTGCATTGTATAGGTTTGCTGCAATGGAACGAGAGTGTTTGTGCAAAGAGAGATCATGCCCCAGTTCCTGGAGGAAGTGGTGAAGAGGACTAAGGCCATCCCTGTGGGTGACCCCCTGCTGGACGGCACCCGAATGGGAGCACTGATCAGCAAGCTCCACCTGGACAAAGTGCTGGGATTTGTCAGTCAGGCCAAGAAAGAGGTGTGTTTATAATCCTTTGGATCATTAGATTAAAGGGAATTTAGCAACTGTGGAGAGGCACTTATCTGAGAATTAATCAGCTGTGATAGCACCGCCGCACTTTCACTAGACCTCAAAGCAGTTATAAGAAGTTTGATTATATTTGACTAATATGTTTGTTTTTCCAGGGAGCCAAAGTGCTTTGTGGAGGAGAGCCTTTTGTCCCTAGTGACCCCAAATTGAAAGGGGGCTACTTCATGTCGCCCTGTGTGCTTGGTAAGTCTCTTCGTAAATTCTCTAGTATGTATTTAACACTCATTTGTGCCCACCCCAGCTACTGATGATCTACCGTCAAATATTCTGAGTCAGTTTTTACACCAGCTGCTTGCTTTGTGTCCCAGTATGCACCATTTGACACGGTCCTTTGTCCTGGCACAGATAACTGCAGAGATGACATGACCTGTGTGAAGGAGGAGATTTTTGGCCCAGTCATGTCTGTGATGCCTTTCGACACAGAGGAAGAAGTGATCCGGAGGGCCAACAACACCACCTTTGGATTGGCCTCTGGTGTCTTCACCAGGTCAGCAGAGGACACTTTGTTTGTCACACAGTTTGTCATTACTCAGCAGTCTGTTGCAACTGCTGACTCCCACTGTTGACGCTTTGCTCTTGATGATAATAAGGTTATTGGATTCCATTGGCTGTGGTTCAGGGCCAGTAAAGATTTGGCAATTACCAAGTGGAATTCATTGCGCAATAGTAGGCAGATGAAGCAGCATTTTAACTGTGTGAACAAGTTGCATACAGACTATTGACTATTGACTATTTTTATTTTGTGCTTAAAATCTGAAATCTGTTCCTTTCCTCTGCCTGCAGGGACATTTCTCGAGCCCATCGTGTGGCTGAGAACATGGAGGCAGGGACCTGCTTCATCAACAATTACAACATCAGCCCTGTGGAAGTCCCATTTGGAGGATACAAGATGTCAGGTAGAATTATAGAAGTTGAAATGGTCAGAATCACCACTTTTGTTCTCGTAAATGCAGGAAATACATTTATAGTGTTACATTTTATTGCAGTAAGTGACCTGAATTATCTTTTCCGAATGAAAGTAGGGTGAATCAGTGTTTACATGATCTCTACTGTGCTTTACCAGGCTTTGGCAGAGAGAATGGCCAGGTGACAATCGAGAACTACTCCCAGCTGAAGACTGTGGTTGTGGAAATGGGCGACGTCGAGAGCCTCTTCTAAACTCACCAACTTTACACCGCTGTGCCAGAACATTTCACTTCTCCATTCAAGAATGTACTCACCAGACATGAGCACATGTAGCACTCTCTTCTTTGCACTATGTTTACATTATACCTGCGTACTTGGAGAGGCATGTCTGTATGGAATGCACATTTAAGAACTGAAGAAATTAACCATTTTCGCTTCTTACCACACAATTCACCTCTACTTTCTTTACCCAACAAGTGAACCTACAACAAGTGAACCTACTTTATTATTAAGCAAGTAAATGAATACAAATCCTGATGTCGAACTAACTGCTTATTACAAAAGGAACACATGCTAGTGTGTGTGTGTATGTGGAAGTACAACCATGAGCCTTAAGTAGAAATGTTTTATAGTTAACTGTGAATCAGCAACTGCCTAACACCGTTGTTTTCAGATTTTGATTCTGTATGCTTAACTGAAACACATTAACAACATTTTCATCAAAATAAAATGCTTTAGATACAAAGTCTCTGTTGTTGCTTCTGAATAAAAATATGTGATGGACAGGACACACTAGATCAATCATTATCACTTCTTTAGCTGACGGACACATTAGTACTAATGATGTATAGTATGCACATTTGTAATTCAATTCAGTTTTATTTATATAGCACCATATCATAACAAAGGTAGAACATACAGCAGCACAGTACAGTTCCACATAGAGATGTAAAGTAATAGTTGTGGTAATGGTATTGATGTTAACACCAACAGAAACAACACTAAGAGCAACATTATAATAGCAATACTAATAACAACAGCAATAGCAGCAGCGGGTGCAGAGCAGGAGCACGGGGGCAGCAGGCGGCAGCAACCACAGATCCAGACTCTACAGCTCCGGAGGCAGAAACACCTGCAGAAAGCAACAGAAGGGGAGAGAGAGGAGAGAAAGCACACAACTACGGGAAGAAGTTGAATTAGTAACAAGCATTGATGGGATATGAGGGCGTACAGATGGAGAGGAAGAGGAGGAGAAAGGAGCTCAGTGCATCATAGGAAGTCCCCCGGCAGTCTAGGCCTATAGCAGCATAACTAAGGGGGGGCTCAGGGGTCACCTGAGTCAGCCCTACTATAAGCTTTATCAAAGAGGAAAGTCTTAAGCCTACTCTTAAATGTGAGGAGGTTGTCCGCCTCCCGTACACAAACTGGGATCTGGTTCCACAGGAGAGGAGCTTGATAGCTGAAGGCTCTGGCTCCCATTCTACTTTTAGAGACTCTAGGAACCACAAGGAACCCTGCATTCTGGGAGCGCAGTGCTCTAGTGGGGTAATAGGGTACTATGAGCTCTTTAAGATATGATGGTGCCTGACCATTTAGGGCTTTGAAGGTGAGGAGAAGGATTTTAAATTCTGTTCTGGATTTTACAGGGAGCCAGTGTAGAGAAGCTAATATTGGAGAAATATGTTCTCTTTTTCTGGTTCTTGTCAGTAAACGTGCCGCAGCATTCTGAATCAGCTGGAGAGTCTTAAGGGATTTATTGGGGCAGCCTGTTAATAGAGAGTTGCAATAGTCCAGCCTAGATGTAACAAATGCATGGACTAGTTTTTCTGCATCTTTTTGAGATAGGATGTGCCTGATTTTTGCAATGTTACGTAAATGAAAAAAGGCAGTTCTTGAAGTTTGTTTTATGTGGGAGTTAAAGGACATATCCTGATCAAAGATAACTCCAAGATTCCTTACGGTTTCGCTGGAGGCCAGGGCAATGCCATCTAGAGAAACTATATCTTTAGATAATGTGTTTCGAAGGTGTTCGGGGCCAAGTACAATAACTTCGGTTTTGTCTGAGTTTAACATCTGAAAATTGCAGGTCATCCAGGTTTTTATGTCCTTAAGGCATGCTTGAAGTTTAGCTAATTGATTGGTTTCATCTGGCTTGATCGATAAATATAATTGGGTATCATCTGCATAACAATGAAAATTTATGGAGTGCTTCCTAATAATATTGCCTAAAGGAAGCATATACAAGGTAAATAGAATTGGTCCAAGCACAGAACCTTGTGGAACTCCGTGACTAACTTTGGCGTGCATAGAGGATTCATCATTAACGTGTACAAACTGATATCGATCTGATAAATAGGATTTAAACCAGCTTAGTGCAGTACCTTAATGCCAATAAAATGTTCTAGTCTCTGTAATAGAATTTGATGGTCAATGGTATCGAATGCAGCACTAAGATCTAGTAAGACAAGTACAGAGACAAGTCCTTTGTCTGATGCAATTAGAAGGTCATTTGTAACTTTCACCAGTGCTGTCTGTGCTATGATGCACTCTAAATCCTGACTGAAAATCTCAAACAGCTTGTTGTTGTGTAGAAAGTCCACACAACTGATTGGCGACTGCTTTCTCAAGGACCTTAGAGAGAAAAGGAGGGTTAGATATAGGTCTATAATTTGACAAAATCCCTGGATCAAGAGTGGGCTTTTTAAGAAGAGGCTTAATTACAGCTACTTTAAAGGACTGTAGCACATAGCCTTTAAATAAGGACAGATTGATCATATCTAGTACATAAGTGCTAACTAAAGGTAAAATTTCTTTAAGCAGCCTAGTTGGGACGGGGTCTAAGAGACACGTTGATGGCTTAGATGAGGAAATCATGGAAGTTAGTTGATTACGGTTGATGGGAGAAAAGCAGTCTAAATGTACAGGTTTTACAGTTGTTTCTAAGGTTCCTGTGTTTGAAGATAAGTCAGTACCAACTGAGGGCAGGAGGTGCTGAATTTTGTCTCTAATAGTTAGAATTTTATCATTAAAGAAGCTCATGAAGTCATTACTACTGAGGTCTATAGGAATACATGGCTCAACAGAGCTGTGACTCTCTGTCAGCCTGGCTACAGTGCTGAACAGAAACCTGGGGTTGTTCTTATTTTCCTCTATTAATGATGAGTAGTAAGCTGCTCTGGCATTACGGAGGGCCTTCCTATAAATTTTAAGACTATCTTGCCAGGCTAAACGTGATTCTTCCAGATTGGTGGAACGCCATTTCCTTTTACAAATATCCTATAGCTGATAATCTCCACATTCATTTTTGCCAGTGAAATATGGGACATTTCTGTACAATACCATGTCCAACTGAGTAGTGCATTGTACCTTTTGTATTGTATCTAATACGTGGTGAAGATGCAGCTGTACCATACCCTGGTCAGCTTAGAATTGGGTTTTGCTTAAATTAAATGACCTGTCCTGATTTATTACTATTTATCACCATTCATGTACTAACAATACACTGTTCCAATGTACCTACAATCACCAAATATGAGCACAAATTACTTTCTCTTAAATCTTAAACTGTGTTCATGCTAAACATTTATTTTGGCATCACATGATATATTGAAATAAAAATATGCGCTAGTGTTGGTCCTCGTATCACCTGATATTGGGCATGATTTTGACATTGGTTCCATATTTTTAAGAAGTTGTTGCCCATTACTTACAAGCTGGCTAAAACACGTACACTCGTGTACCACAGTATTATATGCAATATTGTATATTTGACTATAAATGTAGTTGAAAAGCAGTGGGAAGCCAGAATCCTGACTTGCTGTATTATTTTCCTCCCCTTTTCCGAGCCTGGCTATTTCTGCAAACTCTCACTGCTGTCAGCAAAAGACTACGTGTAATTTTACATACTCAGCTTATTGTTTAGGTAAAACAATAAGTATTTGTATATTTCCGTTTTGTGAAAAGAAAAAAGTGTTAATGGAGGACGGATTTTTTGTGTGTGTTTGTTTGGATAAGGGGATAGATTACTCTGGTCCACACTCCAACATAGTAGGTGGCGGTAATGCACCTTAAGGCTGGTTGCCACCCGCCATGAAACAGGGAAAAAAATGAAGTATGGAGGACGACCGGTGTGGTTCTTCACACTTTCAGAACGCATGCTTTTATTTTGACAACATGAACCGGAAGTATTTCTGTGTCAACTGGTTTTGAGTTTAACAATGCAGGTAATGTTATTTTAACGCCCATATATTGTAAAGTACAGTACGATACGATGTAATATTATTTTCATTTAAGTTTCACTTGTATGCGGTTTTTTGCAGAGCTAGCACTTAGCTAATAACAGTAACAGCGTAACAGCTAGGTTAGCTAACGCTGAACAGTGAAGTCAACCTTAATGTAAAGTTGAACTAACGCTAATTTGACGAACTTGTGCTTCCCACAGACAGCCGTTGGGATTGTTTGGTGTGTTCAGGTGTG
>SEMN01001200.1:0-87050 GCA_005408345.1 Macquaria australasica | reverse complement strand
GCCATTTTTTCGACTGCTGCACATCTTCACCTCTGACCCTGAAAAAAGTCCTTGATTATAGAGACACGTCAGGAGTGTATTACTGAAAATTGGAGACATGTTTCGACCATTTGGGAAAAATTTGGATTCACAAACATATAGATGTATTTATTTATTTATTTATTTATTTTATTTTTTACAAGAAAACTGATTGGTCCACGTGTCTTGAGTCTTGCAGTAATTTTACACTTCATTTCTGCACACAAATATCATTTCTTTGCAGGAGACTAATCTAGTCTTTAAATTAGGGGCTTGAATTTAACCGCACACGTAGCTGAGCTTTTGAGGTAGTTTCGCAATAAATCTGATTATTTGTAATATGATTTAAAGGCAGTAAGACTGCAACCAAATAACCTCAGTTGAGTTATGAGCCAGGCCCTCAGGATGCAAATGCATGCACACACACACACACACACACACACACACACACACACACACACACACACACACACACACACATACAGAGAGAGAGAGAGAGAGAGAGAAAGATTTAGCTTTGTGTCTCTAGATGCCTCTGCCACAAATGGGTCTATTTAGCTTCAAAATAATTATATATTTATGTTTCTTCACTACATCTAAAATGTATCTCATCTGACAGAAAAAAATGGCCCCAAATTCTCTCTCCTGTTTTTACTTCACTCACTTACAGATTCCCAGTTACAAATAGAGCCTAGTGTCAGACAGAAATGAGAAAAGAGAGAAATAAGTTCACTTCTATATTTTTAATGGGTGTAGAATTAATTACAGTGCGTTTAGTGGATTTATTCAAGATGAACTAGAATTGAATGGATCAGCAATTTTTTGAAGATAAAATGTTATTTACTGTGAACGGAAATCAACAACTCTGTTGAACGAATCCGTACAAAAGTGCAACATTTGTAAACCGCATGTAAACAGTTATTTCTATTCACAAGAGGTGATGAAAACAATGTGTACCCTCCATCCTTCACTACTTAGTCATTTAGATCTCAACTGTCTATAAGTCGCTGATGCAGATATACTGCAGTATAACTAAATCTCTGCATGTCCATCACAAATCAGATCTGCTCTGTCTCAAATAAAAACTCTCTTTCAAACTCAGGCACTCAGTGAGAAATGCTTAGATTAATATTTTCTGAAACGGGCACATTTTTGGATGTTGATGCCATAAATAATAGTCACTGATATTCCATTTGTCTGGTTTAGCTTAAGTCCTAAAAATGGAGCAGTTTTGTTTTACTGATGTGATGGACAGGAAGCCTACATTTGGGGCAGATCTTTGAACGTCCTGACTGTCAAGGGTCTCCTGTCCCAGGATCAGTCAAAGTTCAGCACAGATTTCTTGCAGTATGAAGAATGTAAAGATTCAGCTGATCCTCAGTCATTGACCAACCTGGGCTGTTCTGATTATATCAAATATATTGGGAAGTTTGAGAAGAGTAAAGACCACTGACTGCCAGTAGAGTGAAGTGCAGTGAAGTGAGGTGGTAACGCAGGGATGATAGATCAGGAATGTGAGACTGTCCTCCCAAGAAAAATGTTCTTGTGCAGCATCAGTTGTCTTCAAAAATAATAATAATAATAATAATAAAATGTCTTTAACTATATCCCCAGCGTTAATGGTTAATAAACGGGAAGGGAACGACTTGTTTCCTGGCAGAAGTTGTGACTGCGTGAGTTCTCCTAGCCGTCATATTCAAAGACAGAAAACCACAACCTTCTTTCCCTCTCAGTAAAATCTTCAATGAGTGAATCTGCATAGATTATTTCTAGATACAAGCTCATATCCCCAGCATAAGCTGTGTACCTTCATAATTATGATTGACAGTCCTGTAAATATGAATTAACATACATTTTAAATAATAAGATGGAAATTACATTTAGGATACAAATAAAAACGGTTGAGATATAGTGTTTCAGTAGCATAATTATCAAGATTCTCAAATATAGAATATTAGCTTGTTTATTGTAATAATAATTGTAATAATAATAATAATAATAATAAAATACAAAAAAATATATACATGACAGCTGACAAATGACAGCTCAGAATACCATATTGGAGTATCTGAAATGGTTTCTGAATATTAACATGCTTACAAAATCATCCACTGAAGGTTTTTAATCCCATAAAGAGGTGTTATGGTTATGTGAGGGGATCTGATTCATTGCTGTCATGGTAACTACGGTGAAAGTACTCACAGCAACCTCAAACAATAAAAGTATATTTTAAGGCTAAGTTCGTATTCAGAATGTTATTTCAACACTTTTTTTTCAATGACAACAGCCAAGGTTGCTAAGGCAGGGAGGGATGTGGAGCTCTGAAGGACATTGTCCAACTGCTTTTCCCTTGAAGCCATAGCAGTGTTCTGCACTGCATAAAACATTGCCCCTTTAAAAAAAAAAAGAAATAGCATTCGGTTTTCGGTCAGTGTAGATAATTAACTTATTTTATCAAAATTGTGTCCCTATAAAGCATCAGCTATTTTAGGCTGTTTATTGTGTGTTGGAGATCATTCTGAGCAGGTTGATTGGACAATGCAGGTTGCATTTTGTGCTTTATGGCTGATGTGACTAGTTTTCCAATTTGTTGGTTTTCAAATCTCATCTTTCCACCTTAATTTTCAGAACACAAAGAAATTGCACATAATTGAAACACATCACAATAACTTCCAAATGACAGATTTCTCCAGTGAATGTCAGGCATTTATAAAGAAAAACTTGTGGTATGAAACCTTTTTATGCAGAATCATATAATTGCACTTTTCCAAATGACAGTCGTCTGGTGTTTGCCCCTCACCCATCATCTTCTGTGTGTTTTCATTTACAGTGGTCACAATGTTGGTGCCATGATTGTCTTTATCCATTCCACACATGCATGCATGCATACGTATGCAGGCCCACACATGCACAGTTGACTTATAGAAACTGAGCAGCTATATAACTATTTTTAAGTAACTTTTTTTCAGGATTGTTAGTATTTCATACTTTCTTCCTTAAATGCAGCAGCTGATTGTTTTTGTTTTAGCTTTTGTGCATTACCAAGCCCATGTAAAGAGCTGTTAATGTGTAGTCTTGTGCGCCAGTCATGTGTGTTTGCGTCACTGTAGGTCACTGTGGTGTATCAGGCTGCCAGAGACCAGTTTGTGCCCCTCATGTTTGCGGCTGTCACAGGTGTGACGGTGTGTGTCGGGTGTATTTAGCAGATTCAGCAAATGCATGATGGGCAGGTTGGAGGGTTAGTTTGGATATGATACACATTAACACACTCGCTTGTGACATTTCTCCCCACAGGGATAAGGTTGCTGTCCTTTTGTGCTGTTGTAGGCCACATCCATCTGCTGTATCAACTACCACTGTTGAGCAGTAACGCATTACTTAGTGACATGTTACAGTAATGTGATAACTTTCTTCAGTAAAGTGTAGTGTAAGAGATTACACTTTAAAACAGTCGCTGATTCCACTAATGCTCCATTACTTCAACATTTTGGGAGTCAATTTGTTTGCTGTTTTACTGCGAGTTTGATGGGAGGGTGGATCACTTTTGTCTGTGTGTGTGCAGTAGAGAGACTGGTCAGGATGTGTTAGCTTGGTTTAGGGGCTGGAGGTGTGGGGAGGTGGCTAGCTTCCGCCAAAAGAGGAACATTATGTCCTCCAGTCATGCTAAAGCTTTACTATTTATATGTGATGGCTTCTAAGATTTAGAATGCCTCTTACTGTAACTTGCTAACGTTAGCCACTGGTAAGCTTTGATTCAGGGGTCACGTGGGTTAGTTCAGAGTTTGAGGGTGTGTGAAGCCCACAGCTTCATTGTGAGGACAGGACGCCTGCAGAGCTGTGTGCAGTCACTGGGGCTAAGCTAGCTGTTGATGGTCAGTAAATACAGAACCTACAAACTGTAGGCTGGCTGCTTGGTAAACCAGAATCTCTTGTTTCCTATTTTTGCATGTAGAGCTGGGCTGAGTAATGAAAGTAATGTAACAAATAACATTTTGTGATGTGTCCTTAGTAAAGTAATGTCATTATTTTTTATTTTAAAGTAATGAGTAATTGATTACACACTTGCCCTACACTGTCAACTGCAATATCTCAGTTGCTGAGAAAATCTTTCTTGCTGAGAGTTAGATGAGAAGTCTGACTCTCATGCCTGTACAGTAAAAATGAAGCAGCAGGAAACAGCTAGCCTGCATCTGCCCAAAGGTAATAAAATACGTCTAGCAGCACCTTTCCTGGGGGATATGCGCAGGACTATTTGCAGTGACTTTCTGGATTCTTGTTGTCACCGTGAGGCTGCAAGGCAAACAACTTCAACACATAACCCCCTGCAGAACTGCAGATTTTCTTTTTTTACACTTTGTGTTTTGTAGCAGTTAAACAAACAGGATAGATATACCTTGCTGGTAGGTGCTGGCAGGTTACCTTTGGGCAGAGCCAGGCTAGCTGTTTCACCCCGTTTCCAGTCTGTATTCTAAGCTAAGCTAATCAGCTGCTGGCTGCAGCTACATATTTACTGTACAGACATGAGAGTGGTATCAATCTTCTCATCTAACTCTGAACAAAGCGTACAAGCGTATTCCCCAAAATGTCACAGTATTCCTATAACTTTGTGATTTTTGCCTCACTGGCTTTTCAAACTGGCACTGATTGGTCAAAAGGGGGCACAACTTTGAGTATCTGTCTGTATGTCTATGTTGGCGCCTTTTCTTCCCCTCAGACAGCTGAGCTACTGTAAACCCACAGGATGTTACACAAGGTCATATACTTTCTCATCATTAACTAATTTGGAAGTAGTGTTTGTGTGCATGTGTGTGGCAGGGGAATGTAGTGTCGTCTGTTTCCATAGGAGGGAGGGTGTGTATGGGAGCAATGCGAGGCTGAAGGAGAATATATAGCGAGCAGGATATCTGTGGTATAAGTGAAGCATTTTTATGGAGTCCAGGGAGCTCATGGCTGAGAATTTAGGGTTTGGCTCTTGGCATTCTCCACGGGACACTGAGAATGGTATGTACTGTCCAAGCCTTCTTCCCATGCCCCCCCCCTTCTTTCTCCCTCTCTCCTTCGTTTGCACACTTTTATGGCGCTCATCTGGACACCGCTGGGTTCATCCATGCCCACCACTGGGCACTTGCCTTCAGATGCCGCGTTGCTATGATTTCATCCCATTAGACAGAAATACCACCTTGTTCTGAATGTAGCGATCAGCTCAAAGCCGCTCGGACCATCTGCCAGAGTGGCTCGGAGGTGCCCAGACTTCTTTCCAACACAGATGTCTCCTAAGTGGAAGTGGTGATGATATGAGCGCGATATTTTCATCGGTGCTGGGAGCCAAACTATCTCCACTACTTTAATGTGAGAACCATGAAGGAGAGAGCTGTTGTGTTTCCTACATGCAGTGAAGGATGAAAACACTTTATCCTTTTAATGGACAGATACTATGGGACATTATAGGCTGACATACAAAACAGTGCAGGTCACAGAGTTCTTTAGCGTGGTGCTAAAGTATCAGGATAGCTAATGTGTTTGCAGAGTAAAGAACTGTAAGCTACGTACGTATGGGATGAGAGAGCAGCTTGTGTGAACTATTAGAAAGTTTTTTGACTGAAGCTTGTCCTTGTCAGATCCTCATCTGCTCTCTCTGTGTTCCCCACTGCGCTGACCTCCCATATGAGCCAAATCAGACAGGAAACAAGATGGTCAGACAATTCTCCCTCGAGAAGGCAAAACAAATAATAAGGAAGGGAAAGGGGCAGGATTCTCTGAAGGCTTTGGCTGATGGCATTTTTTTCCACTTCTGACAAGCCAGTCAAGGAAGGACAAGGAGAAGCTATGATGAAAGGACGAGAGACAGAGAGCAATGAAAAGAAAAAAAGATGGCTCTTGCTCCATTTGTGAAGCGTAACATCTGCTGAAGGAGCAGATTCTGGGCGACCTCCATCACCTACCTCAGTTAATCATAACACACAGCATCACACGCCTGCATGCATGCACGCACGCACACACACACACACACACACACACACACACACACACACACACACACACACACACACACACTCTCTTGTGATTGTCAGTAGCCAAGTACACCTGATCTAAACTACAGTCACTGAAGAGGACAGAAACCTGAAAAGAGAGCTGTATGAGGGTCCTTAAAGGACATAAATCAAACTGTGTACATCGCTTCACGAGTGTGTATGAGAGTTGAAGGGTCAGTTCACCTAATATGAAAAAAGCAAACACATTTTCTCCCTCACTTCTAGTATCTACACATACAGATAGTTTAGTTTTATTTGTTCAGGTTTTGAGATATCTAGTTTGGAAATTTCTGTGGCCACCTCAATATAATGAGGTGAGGGGAAATTTATTTTGAAAACTTCAGCAGTAGCATGTCTTTTCAGAAATGGACAAATAAAAGTAAAACTACAGTATCTGCATAGCTAGATGTAGCAACCCTAGCTAGATCACACACTGCAACACACAGTATGAGCTAGAGAATGAAAAAAAACCAACAGAACAATTACCATCCTTTAATATCCTCACAGAATATAGCCCTGTAGCCTTATAATCCTTCCAATAATATTTGGCCACGGTCTCTAAGATCTTGTATTATAAACCTCAGACTGATAATGAATTAGGCCAATAATGAATGAACAAATTGTTTTGTACTTTTGGAAGGTCGATAAGTACGATAAAATACTGACTTATCCTGTGCTCTTATTAGCTAGGTGCTAAACAAACAAAAAACACAATATTTTTCTTCATTTGGAAGACACACTTTCACCGAGCTGATGCTCTCTTGCCATTGTGCAGCTCCGCCTCCTGCTGTACCGACCATAGACTGTATATAAAGATGGACAACATGACAGCTCCCCAAAAGTGGAGCCAAAACACCTCGATTGCCCCCTGGTGGCTGGCTGCAGTATAGGTCATAAATCCCGCCCCCTCCATGTTAGCGGATGGGACATGGGCCGAACTGAAAAGTCAAAGTACACGTCAAATACATTTTTCCCAAAGATGGTTTCTGTCATTTTAGGTAGTTCTTAAGTGTTTTCTGATAAGTTTGGTTTTAATTTGTTATTTGATATTATGAAAACAGAGTGTCACATCATGATTGACATCTGTGAGTGTGCTCATGATTGGCTCGGGCGGGTGTATAGGCGGGAACTCGATATCGCGGATCACTACTGCGCAGTTTCTGGCTCCAAATGACGTCACCAGCGCAAGATGGCAGCTCCTGTATCTGGGATATTTTGACTTCATTTTTGTACAGTAGGAGGAAGTGGATAAGAGTCGTCCATCTTTATATACAGTCTACGATACCGACATGTTACCTTCAGAATAAGAGCTCCAACCTTAATAATATAATTAAAGAGAATAGTAGACCAAACCTTCTCGACACTTTAAAATTTGAATTATGTCCAAATAACATGTAGTTTAAAATGGGCAGACAGAAAGTAAGCCAAAAAGAAAGACATAAAGAAACAGATTTAAATAAAGAAAGAGGGAAAAGGTCATACAGAGAAATGAGGTTGGAGCTTAAGAGCAGTTGGCTGTCAGTCTCCATGTGGGGCAGAGCGGCTCACTGAGGCAGAAACAACATAATTACAGCTCTGCTTAGCTCCATTACAGCCAATGCATTCCTGGCTCTGTGACCACCTACATACTATCCACACTCTGCCTAATTGCCTGCTCCTCATCACATAGAGAAGGCTTATTGATTTAAACAACATAATTGGGAGGTACTCGTGGTGGGTATTGCCATTATTCAATAACTCTATGCCACAAATACAAATGCATGGCGCGGCAGACAACATGACCTTAACGATAATGAGGAGCGGTCTGCTTTCCTGTTAGACTTCATTATTGGTCATTTGATTGTATCCTTGATGTGTGATAAGTACTTTTTCTTAGATTTTCTTATGATTTGTTGTCACACATTCCCACTCTACTTCCTTCTGCCTCTCTTCCTGCTCTGTCTCTGTGTTCTTCTCCAGGACAAGCATTCATATTGTGCACTTGAATGGAAATGTGTGGGAGGAGAGAGGCACTGTCTTACTTCTGACACACGGATGCGGACTGAGAAAGAAAATGAGAAAAGGAGCTGCACTCAGAGCTTGTGAAGAGGATGGCATATATGAATGAAAGAGATATTTTACATGCATTCTGCAGGGTGTTGATGATTCACACTAAAGGATAAAGTGCAGTATCATTGTCACAAATGTTTAATTTATCAGTAGATGGAGGGGAGCAGAAGACTGCTCAGGCCTCATCTGTTGATAATTTGTGTTCTGAGCTTAAAGTGCAAAAAATAAATGTTTTTACTGACTGTAAAAATACAGTCAGTGATGATAATTTTCACTTCCACCTCTCTCTAAAAAAGCATATGTATGTGTGTGAATGTGTGTTTGTGTGTAAGCAAGAGGGAAAGAGGCAAATAAACAATGCAAATAATAGCTTAAACTCAGTCTGTTTAAGCAAATATCCCTTGGGAGATGTTGCTATTACAAACACACACATACACACACAGATAGAGAGAGAAGCGTGTGTGACCGCTAGTCATGTGTTTTGATTTACATGAACAGTGCAATATTCAGGAATATTCCAAAGGAAAAGCTGTGACTCACACAGGCTAATTGTGCTCATACAAATCAGCGAGCATGGTTGTGCAGATATTTTCTCGCTTTCCATCCCTCGCTTTGTCTTGCTCCTTAAAAAAACACACAAACACGCACAGCACTGTATTCATCATATTATTATGGGGCGGGGACGCTAAAGCTTTTTCCACTGAATTGTCATGTAAAATAAGTCCAGAACAGCTATTCAGAAGAAAGATGCAGGCATTGGCTCAGTAGAGAAAAATAGAAAAAAATAAAATAAAATAGAACAACAACCTTATTGGTAACTGGGTGTCATAAGATTATATGATTATACAATTTTTATCAAGGCATTTGAAAGTAATTCATTATTCAAACCAGACCCTTAAGAGCACCAGAACTAAAGATACATATTGTAGCATCACTGTTGGGTAAAAAACAACAATAATTTAGAGAATTTTTGTGTTTGTAATTCGACCAAAAGAATATTTGTTTTTTGAGAAACTTTCAAATCCTTTTTGAATAATCAAAATCTTCACCAAACCCCTCTAGGAAAACTCAAAAATGCACTGTTATCAAGCAAGGCAGATTTTTTTCACTACCAGAAGAGATGACATTTTGGAGACGCAAAGACCGCAGTGATGAGTTTCACCAAAATGCAGCGACAAGCAGCTGCTGCAAAACATTTGGAAGAGGATTTAATTACTGTGGTGACGCTACTACCCTGGAAACAGAGATTTACACAGGCTGGAAAAGGCATTAGAATATCCTCATTCCACAGCATGCTGGTGTGTGTGTGTGTGTGTGTAATATAAAACCTGCCTGCGAGGTCGATAAGGCTATCAGTTTGAGGCAATCCTTTGATTATGTGCTGTCCTCTGCTCAGTATTGTGGTTAACTAAAAACAGACACACAGACGCTAGAAGCCACACACCCACCCACCCACACATACACACACACACACACACACACACACACACACACACACACACACACACACACACACACACACACACACACACACACACACACACACACACACACAAACAAACAAACACATACACACAAACAAACACATACACGCTCTCGAATGCCCAGCTACCCATGAAAATCAAGTCTCTACATATGACTGTGCATACGAGGGCTGTTAGGAGATGAAATTACATAAACTGCAGATTACAAAGATCCTGTTTATTTTATTCTATAAGGCTGCATAGTTCATATATAATGACAGAAACATATTTTGAGTGACAAATTAGACCTTTTAATGAGTCTTGAAGCAGCTGAAATACATTCTATTCACTTACCAGCAGTTTAATACATACTGTATATCTCTAATAAGATGGAATATACCAGTTTTCTTTTAGAACAACTTATTCTAATACTTCAGACTCAACATTAACATTTCATTCCACATAACAAAATAAATAATATTTAACAGTTAATACTCAGTGAGCAGAAAAATAGAAACCCAGAAGAGGACGCAGACTCTTCCACTTGTAACAGGAGCTCCATTTCCACCCTTTTGTTTCATAAGATCGCCCTAAGGGTTAAGACTGCTGATATTCTATATTAATGTTATTGTCAACATATCAAACATAAAGTTAGTTCCTACTGAGGAGGTCATTTAAAAAAGCAAATGTTATTTGTCCCTTTCTTAGGGACTATTTACTCCTCAGCTATTTACAATTTACTTTTCAGCTACGGATTAATACACATTTGGTGCTCTAGTGGGTATTTACTGTAGCAGGATGGTGTGATTTTAATACATTTTGAACACTATAGCGCTCTAAGCCACAAAGGAATATCAGGCTATGGCTACACAGACAATACTTGTTACTACAATAAATTTTCTGCTCAGTTGATAAGAGCTGCATGTGGTGGTAAAGAGGAAGGTTATTACAGTTATTACTGTAACACCAAAAGATAAAAGGTATGTTGCAGGAAGAAAACACAGCTGCAGCTCTGTGTATAGTTGTTTGCTCTGTTCTTTGAAAATGAAGGTGCTAATCTTTGTGCTGTGATAACATCATAGTTTATTGATGTTTGGCTTAGATCTCTGTTAGGTATACAGCAATTCAGCACCATGGACACACACACACACACACGGCCTGATGCAGATGTATCATCATCAAAACCACCATCATCTTCAGATGCACTTCAACAGAAGCACAGAGACTGGACCAGAATGGAATTTGAAACGTTTTAGCGAAAAATGTTTCCATGGTCAACATGTTTTTTGCAGAAACGTTTCAGATTCCGTTTTGTTCTCCAACTTCGTGGGTGTAGGCGGTCAACTGATGCCGCAGGAAATGCACCTGCCGTGAAAATCAACACACACACATCAGTTGAGGTATCCCATGCCCTTTTCTGAAACATAACTCAAGCTTTTGTGTTAATGAATTGGATGAGCTCACAAATGCTCACTTGGTCCTTTAGGTCTCTGGCATTGTGGAGGTACATGGTTTTCATCTGACAGCTGGGATATGTGTGTAGCACGTGTGTTGTGAGTTTGAAAGAGAAGCCGTCAGTTTATCACTGATTGTTGCTTGTTTTTTTCTGTTAATTGATTCTCGATATATTCATTATTTCACTTCATCTCTCTTTCAGTTGCAGATCAAACAACCCCCAACACACACCCACATACACACACACACAAACACACACATTCTTCCCACTAACAAGCTTCTCCATATCGTGCGTGTAGGCCACACGGTGAGATAGGGCCGAGACCGCCTCATGTGTCGGGCCTCCTCTGTGTTCTGGTCCCCACCGACCCCATCCTCCCAGCATCAGTGGGATGTCCCAGGTGTGTCTCCTCTTGGCCTTGCTTATGCTCTGCAGCTGCACAAAGGTACGACTCACAGCCTCTCTCTCTTTTTCCCACACACACACACACACACACACACACACACACACACACACACACACACACACACACACACACACACACACACACACACACACACACACAGACTGAGATCCACAACACTCTTAGTCTGACTGTTACTGAGAGTCTACAAATTTAAAGCAAGAGCTAGGTGATTGGGGATGGCTGTGGTGGCGTTGCTGAAACTTGACATTGAAGCATCAGGAAGTTTCCTCCTCCTGCAGGTCTCCTCTACAAACTCCCTGGATCTTGTGAAGGAGCAGTGGAGCAGCTACAAAAACCAGTGCCTGGACTACCTCAACGCCACGCCCCCCGCCACAGGTGAGCCCCTCTCCTCCCAGCATGAGCTCACGTCTGAACGAGATGCATGCAGGAGAATGAAGTAAGCCTTACCTACTGTAAGCCAAGAGCACAGATTTCACACATCTGCTCCCCACTGCAGGGCTGGTGTGTAACAGGACCTTTGACCTGTACGCCTGCTGGCCTGATGGACTCCCAGGAACCACTGTCAACGTCTCCTGCCCATGGTTTCTGCCATGGTACCATAAAGGTCTGTGTGTGAGAGTGTGTGCACAGTGTATGTGGGGTGTGTGTCTATGAATAAATGAATACTGTGGCAGCTGAATTGCATAATTATGCAACAGATGCAAACATTTAAAGCTGCACTAATCAATATTTTGATATTAATAATGGATCAAATGGCTATGTGTAATGTGAAAGGGCCACAAGTAACAAACCTTCAGAAACTTATCACCCAATTCTGCAGATGGCCTGAACTCAGTGGAGCATCTTAGAACCTTTCAGTTGATTGTTTTGGTTTTTGAGCCCGCAAATTTCTGTTTGGGTCAGCATCATTTCCAGCTGCAGCAGGCAGCCATGCTCTGACAAACAAACTCTACACAACCTGCTCAGCACCAAACAGTTAACAACTAGCTGGTGAACATAGTGGAGTATTCAGCAACTAAAGAGCCAGATATTTCCATCAGGAGTTGGTGGAGACCGAAAACAGAGTATAGAAGAGAGAATATATATATACAGAGAGAATATTGGACTTACATTCGGCAGGTGGCCAGAAATGTGTAAATAGACAACTGTTTGCCAACATGTTTGCCATACCAACTATATAAGATGTCAGTGTTGTGTTTACAGCTTGCTTCACTGCCTCCAAGAGGCCAACGAATCTATTAATGCTGCTTTAAGTGTCAAAGGTTCTGTATTGGCCAAAGCACAAGACAATCATAATGTGTGACAAAATAAACACAACTTTACTTATTAGCTTTTTGCAGCTTTCAACCACATCTCACAATCTTCATCAGAATACAACATGCAGTTGAAAGCTCCTAAAAAGCTAGTAAAGGGACAATTGAATTGGTTCATATTGTATATATGTATTGTATTTAATATCTCTTAAATGTATTTTTAAAGTAATAGTACAGTAAATCATTAAAATTAAAAGAACCAACAAAAATGAAGTAATCACTTTTTAAGTTAATTACAGTGGAAACAAATACAACAAATATGACAAATTCGCAGCCTACAAGTCTCTTCAACGCTATGGTCTCAAAAAGAACCAGCACAAACCAGAGAATTCAGCTGTTTGGTGATTTCCAAAGCTTTCAACTAAGCAACTACTCTGGGCAATACCTCATTTTTTCAATCATGTACTCACATTCTCCTGTTATGTTCTTTAAGCAGACAGTTTTGTGACCACAGAAATATTTTATTTGACTGCATTTTTCAGATTGTCTTTGTGGTAATGTCATCTTCAAACAAAGCCTGAATTTCTTGGCCGCTTGACCGATGACTGACACATTTTTTGAGGTAAAGATGTTGGCAGATTCTTTTTTAGTTGTTGGGAATTCAACTCCTCTGTGGCACCAAACACATAACATTGGCCAGCAGAACACTCCTGCAGGGCTTATTGGACACTTTTGGAGATGATGATCTGGACCGGACACACTGTAGACATACAGGTAGAAACTTGATAAAAACAACATTAAGGCTACAAACAATCCATGGTACATAACTCGCTTAAACTAACAGGCTCGTCTTGTGACACAACAGCTGGTACTTGCTCCACTCATAGAAACTGCTTCTATGAATAAGTAAATGTCTGGTCCCTGTATATGAAATGACTCCCACATTTTCAAACATCATTTTCAGAAACATTAAAATGATCTATTGAATTAAAAAGAAATTAATTCCAAGAGCTGTGCGCAGAAACTTAACCCTTTTCAAGCTAGAGCTCCTCTTTAACACACCTGCATGAGAAGTACAGTACTGGATGGGAGAGTTTTTCTAATCTGCTAGGTAGGCTTTGTCCCACTTGAAGAACTGAAGTGAAGTAATGAGTCAGTTTGTTTGAGAAATGCAAGGACACAGGCCCTATCCGGTGACAAAATGTGAGAGTAGAACTTCAGAGAAAGAGCTCTTTATAGTGCTCTTAATTAAAATCATCACATAGAGTAAATGGAAAAATGCTTTACAATTGCAGCACAGCTCATCATATGTTCTTGTCATTCAGTGGGATGAAAGAAAGCAGCAATCTCTTGAAGGAATGGTGTACAGTGGTTTCAGAGAGTGGATGAGGCATTTATTAAGCGTGAAGGCCAAATATTAGTCAGCTATCGCTCTACTATCAACCTGTGAGTGGTGTTGAGACAGCAGCACACCTGTCCTGTGGAGCTTAATTCATTTGCCCTTGGTGTGCAGGCTTGTGTCTCCGAGACAGTGTTAGTTCATAGCTTGAAGGGCCCTTCACGTGGTTTGGAGGCTCTGAATAGGTGTGAAAGTGAACTTGTCTCTGTTATCTCCTGCAGACTGGTAGCCTGGCAGGAGTCTCTCTAGTCCTAAACCACCTCTTCCACCTCTGCTTTTTTTGTCTTTGGATTTTGGACTGTTGGTCAGACAAAACAAAACATTTGAAGAAGTCACTTTGGGATCTGGGAAGCTGTGATGAACATTTTTATAAATATATAATATTACGGTTAATAGACAAAATGGTTAACTGATTAATAAAGAAAATAATCTGCAGATTAATTGATAATAAAACTAAGTTAGTTGCAGCGCTATGACCATGCACTCCATAGATGCTGTCTTAATTGTCCTATTCAGGCTATTAGTTTGATATTTATCCTGTGTTTTTAATCTCTTCGGTCAGTTTGAACTGCAGCACACTAAAAAAGTAAAATGAAACAAAGCATTTGCAAATAAAAAATAAATACATCTTAGTAGTAATAGTTTGACATTTTTGGGAAATACCCCTATTCACTGTCTTAACAAGAATAAGAGAAGATTTCTTTCTCATGTCTGTACGGTAAACATGAAGCTACAGCCAGCAGCAGATTAGCTTAGCTTAGCACAAAGACTGGAAACTAGCCTGGTAATGAAATCCACCTACCAGCACCTCTAAAGCTCACTAATTAACTCAAAGTGTAAAAACGTCACATTGTGGTTTGGGTTATGGAGATATAACATGTTAATTAGTTTGTGTTAGAGGTGCTGGTAGGCTGGGTTTTGTTTTTTTTACTGTTGGACAGAGCCAGGCTAGTTGTTCCCCTCTGTTTCCAGTCTTTGTTCTAAGCTAAGCTAATCTGCTGCTGGCTGTAGCTTCATGTTTACCGTACAGACATCAGAGTGGTATCAATCTTCTTATTTAACTCTTGACAGAAAACAAATAAGTGTGTTTCCCAAAATGTCTAATTATTCCTTTAAATCATGGTCTACTTTCTAGCCTTTTAAGGAGCGTTCATCCACACATTTTTCTTTTTCTGCAGATGAGGTTTGCCCAGTTATTTGCCATTTGACCCAAGTTCCATTCTTCGGGTCATGTGATGATCTAGCAACAACTTAGCAAACTCCATCCGCTGAGGAAGACTGCAAGATGAGGTTGAACGCCCCAGAAAAAGCTAGCAAGAGAACATTGAGTTAATTTATGAAGTTATTTATGTTTCCAAGGCCTAGAATGAACTTTTATAATCAAGAATTTCTATTTGTTTCAGATAAATATTTATTTTTCTATAAACAAATTGTTGCGTGGGCATTTAGCAACTTCAGAACAGTGGGGGGTTCACATGCCACGCTAACATAAAATCTCATAATGTGTGTATCTGTGTGAACAGTTCAGCAGGGTCTGGTCTACAGAGTCTGCAATGAAGATGGTCAGTGGGCACAAAAGAATACCAGTGAATGTGAGGACGACCCTGATGAGGTGTGTGTATACAGTACAGTGTGTTTGTGTGTGCATGTCTGTGTATAAAACTGTGTGTGTGGCTTAGGCCTGCTATGTGAAGTAACAGTTACCATGTTTGAAGCTGCTTGCAGTGGCAGATGGTTAGACGATATTGTGACTGTGACTGACTTGACACGATCTGAATGATTCAGCGTGTGAAAATCCTCCCATCTGGTTCAATTACTCTTTAGGTCCCTTTTTACATATTTTGTGACACATCTAGTGTGTGTGTGTGTGTGTGTGTGGTTGTGTGTGTGTGTGTGTGTATGAAGGCAATGCATGGAAGTAACTGACTCTGTCTCTCTTGTTGATTCTACAGCAGCAGTATGGCCGCATCCTCAGTCATTTACGGATCATGTATACAGTGGGCTACTCCCTCTCCCTCGGAGCTCTGCTACTGGCGCTGGGAATCCTCATCACTTTCAGGTACAACATGTACAGGGAGTAAAGAGGGGAGGAAGGAGGGAGGGAGGGAAGGAGGAAGAAAAAGGTAGACGATTGAAAAGAAAAAAGAATGAAAAAGGGAAAGGAATGAAGAATAAGAACAATGAGGAAAAAGGAGTGAGGGAGCCAAGGAAAGAAAAAAGGAAGGCAGGAATAAAGAAAGAAGAAAGAGGGGTATGAAGGGGATGAGAGAGGGAAAGAATAACAGAGAGAACAAAAGAAGGGTAAAAATGAAGCAATTAATGAAAGGGGTGAAAGATGGTACAAGTAAGGAAGGAAGGGAGGGGAAAGACATGGATAGAAGAATGAAAATAAATGTGAAAAACAATGGAAAAAAGAAAGAGGGAACTAAGGAAGGGAGAAAGGAAGGCAGGAATAAAGAAAGGAAGAAGCAAAGAAGGAAGGGGATGAGAGAATACATAAGAACAGGCAAAAGAAGTAATGGATGAAAGGTGCAAAAAAGTGGTAAAAATGAAGGAGGGAACCAAGGAAGTCTAAGAAAAAACAGGGAGGGAGAAAAGAGGGACAAAAGAAAGGGAGGAAGGAAGGAGGGATGGGTGGAATAAAATGGAAGGAAGGAGAGAATGAAGAGTAAAAGTGGAAAGCAAGAAATATAGGATACAAGGAATGCAAAGAAGGATTGGAAAAATCATTTTAGTCATGTTCCTGCATGCAGAGTAGTGAATACAACATATAAAAGTCAACCCACTGTCACGTGTGCACCAGGAAGCTCCACTGTATGAGGAACAACATCCACATGAACCTGTTTGCCTCCTTCATCCTGAGAGCCGTGTCCATCCTGATTAAAGACGCCCTGCTGACCCTCACACTGGACCCCAGGAGCAGCAGCGACACCCAGACACAAGCCTGGGTCAACATACCGGTCAGAGCAAACACACCACACCAACCTCATCTGCTATGGATTGTGTTCATGTGCAGCTATTTAGCATGAGAGAAATACCTTTTTAAGGGAAATGTTCACTGTCAACATTTTTCATGTAACCATAACTATGTTCCGTCTACAGTGTGGTTAAGTTTATAATATTAAGTGTGGTTATAGTTTGGCAACTACTAACAACAGAAATATCAAAGTGACTACTTCAAACTCGTAGAGCTCATCCACTACCTCAACTGCCACAACTTCCACTCCCTTACTTTGTATGAACACTGCACTGCACTGTTACGTGAAGATAAATTGTAAATGCAGGATATGAAAATAATAATAATAATAATAATAATAGTGAGATAGTGAGATACAGGGTTTTGCCACATATGCATTCAGATATTACTCCATATTTCTTGAATATCTGTATTTTTTTTATGACAGAAGCTCCACAACCTCTTATTAAAGTACTGATTAGGTATTGATTGGGTGTGTCTGTACACATCAAATCTGTGATAAAGAGAAGGAGCTATTCTACCAAATATTATTTGTTGAGCTCCTCTACCAGTAAGTCATCTTTTGACCAAGTGTAATTTCCTGGAAAATAAATGTTATGAATGACAATATTTCTATTTGACATAGACATCTTCTTCAAATAGACATATTTGAAGAAGATGTCTAAAGTTATTTAAAACTTGTGAAACTGAAATTGTTGATGTCAGGGACAAAGAGAAAATCAAGAAATGCCCACTCATAGCCATTTCTTCTAGTTCCACTTGCTACTTTCTTGATAAGCTGCTCTACATTTGCACTGGAGGAATATACAGTGTTTCTCATATAAAATAATCATACAAATGGCATTGTGTCTGCATCGATCCACATTAAGTATAAGCAATAAGCAATTAAAAATGTACTGTATGTGATTTGTTGCTCTTGTGTTGAGGTGCAAGAGATGTTAGAAATGTATGTAAAGTAAATGTTATGGTGTAACTTTGATTGCTGTGAAAGATAGTGAGTAAAGAAAAAATATATGTGAGTGCCAGAATCAAGAAGTTGATGTGCAGGACAGCAATCCTTGTCCACTGAACTGCTGTTGTAAGCCAAGGTTTGAGCATTGTATTGTGCCGCAGTCTGACTCAGAGTTAATTCAACTGAGCTGAAGCAGAGTATTTGACAGCCGTGGTGCTGATTTAATGCAGCATTTTCAACTTTGTACTATCCGAGAAGGTGTCACCTTGGCTTATTGTATCCTCACCACCCCCGTCCTGTGTTATGTGTCAGGCTGTGACATGGTGTCGTGGTGCCATGGTGATGATGCAGTACAGCGTGATGGCCAACAACTATTGGTTGTTGGTGGAGGGCATCTACCTGCACAGCCTGCTAGTCATCACCGTGTTCAGCGAGAGGAAGTACTTCTACATTTACCTGGCCATTGGCTGGGGTAAGAAACACAACTGTTACACAGCGACTGACAAAGTTATTACAGAAATACAAAAAGTTTTATTTCTGTTCTTTTCTGACAGACAAATATTGGTGAGTTTTTGAGAAGAGTTGTTTACTTCTGACCCAAAAGTGTTTAGATAGATCAGTTGTAGCAAACCGGCTCTGTCAAGCAGCCGTTAACAGGAACGCAGTCACCAGCAACAGAAAGTCAATCAGATACAGGAGTCGTTAACAGGTATGTAAACAGACTAATGAGCAAATACAGAGCAGCTGTGTGGACAGGTGACTGTTCTCAGGATGACTCAGGTAATTCAGTGAAGTGCTGAGAATCCCACGAGGACATTTAGTGGACAGGTGTGATATGACAAATCGATGCAGTAGAACCAGAGATATCGTCTTTGTTATTCCATACATACTTGTCAAAACCTGGTGCCTACATCGCCCACAATGCAACTCGGCCGCAGACAGTTTGGTCAGAGATTTGGGTATGTTATGCTAGTAGCAGCTAATGTAGCCTCCAGCAGAGATGAGGAGCGGGCTACAGAGGTCTGGTCAGCTCACTTCTCTCTAACTCCACACCCCCAGATTGTTTTCATTTTCAAACTTGTAGTTTTCAGATCCAACTGACACTGACTCAAGTGACATCACTTGAGGAAATTCGTCAGATTTTACGCAGCTCCCTCTGGAGCCACAAAAAGGCTTTAAACTACTTTTTAACATATGCAGTAGTACTCCTCAAGACCTGTAAACAGACTTTGATGTGTAAAATCAGTGGAGTGAAGACTGTGGGATATCTAATACATCATCATAAGACAGCGAAAGTGAATGCATTTTGCTATGTATAACTGAACATTTAAAAATCATTGTGCAACAGATGTGTAAATGGTTGTTAATCTACTTACTACTGATTTTAATAGTATATTTTTTCAAAATGTATGAATCCTCAGGACACATAATAATCACATTCATAAGCCCAGAGCAGCTTTTGTTTATCATTTCAGATGTGTTTTCTTGACATCACAAATATAATGACTTAATCTTGCTATTCTGAGATAAGAATTTAATTATATAATTATATTTACATTGCAAATATTGTTTTCCATGATTTTGGAAAATCCCCACTGAGCGGCGATAACAAGTCATGGTCTTGCCACAATATTAACTGGATAGTGAGTCATTGTAGCCTGACAGGACAGATGAGACCAGGTTTGTGATTAGATTTTACTGTAATCAAGCTCAGACACGGGCAGACATTTTCATATTTTAGAGACCTTTAAAGTAAGAGGATAATAGAAATATTTGTGTTGAGATAATGACATTTAAAAGTCATGATCATAAGAAAACAGTGTTTAAAAGTGTATCATGATAATGATAAAATAAAATAATTTCATCTGATAAGCGAGTTAAAGAATAAATATAGCGCAGACAGTTATTTGTTATACACATTAGGTGTGTGTGCTAAAAATTAAGCTTTGGAGTGAATGATCCACCAGGAGCACATCAATGACATCTATTATGTCCTCACAAATCTAGTGAAATGACGACAGTCTCATCAAGTTCATGTGTTACAAAGTTTTACTCTGTGAACTCATCAAAAATCTGTTCACTTTCACATTTTATCTCTGTCATTCTCAGGTGCACCACTCATATTCGTGTTGCCGTGGATCACAGTGAAATATCTGTATGAGAACGAGGAGTAAGTTGCTTTTCATAATATTGTCACATCAGATGAAAGGCAGTTTAGATATATCAGCTTTTATCTGTGACCTGTAAGAATTCATATTGAAGAGCATGAATATGTGATGACTCCTTGGACACAGTGAAAAGATCACAGTGATAACAGCAATCAGTTATAATGTGAAATGTGTGTGTGCATGTGTAGGTGCTGGGAGAGGAATATTAACATGGGATATTGGTGGATCATCCGTTCTCCTATACTGTTTGCTTATCTGGTAAGACTGCCTGTATCTGTCTGTTTGTCTCTTACCCTCATATTCTCTGTCTGGTGGTTTACAGTTAAACAATGTGATGAAGGAAATTCAAGTTCAGACTGTGCTGGCATGTGATCGAGCTGCAGATGAACTCAAACACACACACACACACACACACACACACACACAGAGCAGCTGACATTCACCAACTGTGTTTTGGCAGATGTTGCTGTGAATAGAGAACGTACCAAATGTGTGTGTTTGGGTTTCTTTGAAAGTATGTCGATCAGGCAGTTGGAAGCAGAGATGGAGTAAAACATTTATTCCCCCCACGAATGGACATTCTTGACTTTTGCTTTTATAAAGAAAAACATTGATTCTTTTACATCAGTAACATTATGATCTCTCCTCACCAAGTACTCTAGATTATGTTGACAGAATGCCACTCTGTGAAGTAAAGTGTAGCTTCTAACTATGATTTTATAGAGTAAAAATGAAAAATATCTGTCTGATGTTCAGTGAAGGCCAGTGTTTGGACTGATTTTAGATCTCCTGGGTAAAGATTCTTTTCCCAGGGCTTTCAGGCGCTTACTGCAGTGCACTGTGCACTAATATAGTAATAAATTACTCAGAATTTACCACAATATTAAAAACATAACTGGCAGTTAACCTGGTCTTAAAAAAAAGTCACTGATTCATTCACGAATAAAGCTCCAAAAAGTGTTGTGTGGGAGTATGCGATATGGCAGTCTTAAGCAGTGGTTCCCAACCTTTTTGGCTTGTGAGTCCTTAAAAGAAGCAGTGTGTACTTGCAACCCTTCATCACCGGTTGCATATGTCTACTGGTTGGAACCAGTTCAACAAAAGAACAGAGCTGACCTTTGAAGGGATTGGAGAGCTGGAGAAACCAAAATGGAGGAAGTTATCGTAGCTAATTAGCTGTGTTGTATCATCCACTTTTATTTAACCTCCTCTGTTGGTGTAGCAACTGTTCCACAAAAGAGCAATGATTTCTTTATTCGTTATGAAACAGGAGTCGATGATACAAATCCGTCTTTTGAATAAACTGTGAACTTACTGTCCAGTTTTGTGAAGCAGAAATCAGTTTTTCAGTCGTCCTATCTCATTAACCATCTCGCAACCCCTCAGATTTAAAAATAAAAACACTTCACAGCTTCATTACAGTGGGAATCAAATTTTGACTTCAAGAAATTTAAATCAAATTAATTCGCAAAGAGTCCCACCCTAAACTGGAAGATTAATAGCTCGACTATCATTTATATAGTCTCTTTGGTGTTCTTGCACATGGATGTACACACTCCTACCCACCCATGACACACACACACACACACACACACACACACACACACACACACACACACACACACACACAGAAATAAGTTGTGGAATTCCTCTTGTGTGTTTCCTGCCTCTTGTTCCCATAGAGACAAACAACATTATGGATGGACATACTTATGAGCACAAGTGCACATTAAAAGTAACAGTAGCAGCCTTCGTGACCTCATGCAAAAGCGCATGTGTGCACACACACACACACACGCTAAAATATTCATAAACCCGTACATTTCCTGGACTGTGTAAGTCACACAGAATGTTGCTCTGTGGAAAAATTACCTTTGTTGTAATCGCTGAAATAGGTGCCGTACGGTTGTGTAACAGGCGCAACGTCATGTGTCATCCTCCAGCAATCCCAAACACAACCCTGCAGTTCAACTATTCACACCTAAATACACTGTGTTTGTGTGCACTCGTACGGACACACATTCACACAAACACATCTGTCAAGACAGCATACACACGTTACCAAACTTGGAGTGCTGATAACTTGAGTGCTGTAAGAATTAATGTTCTCTGTCATCAGAGAGGGCTCTGCACTATATCACAAGGTGTGTGTGTGTAGCCAGTTCAAATCCCACAGAGCACAAAAAGACTCGAGACATTTTTGGGAGTCTCTGTCTCTCTCTTACACACTATGTCATCTAAAAACCTACAGAACATATTTTGCATATTTGTTTGTTTGTTTGCATTTAAATCCCCTTCTCTTCATATTCCAGATTAACTTCTTCATATTCATCCGAATTATCAAAATCCTGATGTCTAAACTCAGAGCTCATCAGATGCGATACACTGACTACAAGTTCAGGTGAGAGAACAATTTCTTGTTCTGAAAGAAATGTAATAAAAGCTGTGTGGGGATATTTTGCTGTGCAGGTGGTGTACTGTGTGTTTAAAGAGCTTTTTGGCTGAAAACAATGCTGATGAGAGCGGTGAGAGTGAACCAAAACAGTAAAGTTGTGAACCGGAAACAACGAGCTGAGAGGAACTGCAAAGTTGCGTTACCTTTTTCTGTTGGTTCATCACTACGAGCGACCCCTTTCACATACAAGTAGTCATGTGATCCATTGTTAATATACAGTAGAAACACTGATTATAGTTGCTTTAAAATCATAGAAATGAACATTTTACCACCTTGCATTTAATTTCAGAGCTACTTACTGTGCTGAAGACCATAACCAAGTGTAATATATTTCTCTGTGGACGATTGAATCTTACCTGATGAAGGTCGATAGGATAAAGGAAGTAAAATGAGTAGTGACCTTTCTGGTTTTTTGTAATATAATGCTTCCCTGTTTCCCTTTTCCTCCTCTGGTCCAGATTAGCAAAGTCCACTCTGACTCTCATCCCTCTGCTTGGGATTCACGCCATCCTCTTCACCTTCGTCATCGACGAGTCCGTCCCTAAAGGCTCCATGCTGCGCCTCATTCGCCTCTTCTGTGACCTACTGTTCAACTCTTTCCAGGTCAGAGCTCAACTTCACATGAAACGTAACAATTGTTTCTTTTCCAGTATCTGACACAACTGAAATGTTAAAAATACACCTGTTGTTTCAGGGCCTGCTGGTTGCCATCTTGTACTGCTTTGTCAACAAAGAGGTGAGACAGATGTGCTTTCATGTCGAGCACCACCTTAATTTAATCTCTGCCATTGCTGCACTTCCTTCCTTTCCCTTTGTGGAGAAGATAAATTAGACATTTTTCATCATCAGTGTTCCTGTTCCAGCCTTTGTCGGTCCTTTTATATCTCTAAAAGCTCCATCTTTGTTCAGGTTCCACTTTAGTCTTTTGTCTACAAAGTGGGACGGACACAACATCATCCATCTGCTAATCTTGAAACTTTTAAATGTAGTCTCTGGCAAGAGACGTCCATCTAATGAAGTGCTCGGTGTCTTATTTAATCTTCATCACAAATCTATCTGCTCTCTCTCTGCTATCCCATCATGCCTCAGGTGCAGTCGGAGATGCTGAAAAAGTGGAAGAGGTGGAAGCTGGGTAAGGACATTGATGAGGAGTACCGCCACACCCACAGCCACACGCCGCACATCAAGAGCGGCAGCATCGCCACCGGCAATCTGCCCTATCTCCATGACAACAACGCCAGCGACCACAGCGGTGACTCGCCTCACCTCAACAAAGCTGACAGAGGCCCCCCGTGCTCCGCCGCACCTGAGGAGAACCGCCGACTAGTTGTCTCCTACAGCAATGGGACGGAGAAAGGCAGGCCCACCAAGAGCAGACACACCCTGCAGTTCTCTTTCCTGCCACACAGAGGCGTCGCCTGTCATGTCAGCACTGCCACAGAGGACGTATGTCTGGAGGAGAAGGCGCAGTGCCGCACATACCCTCTGGAAGGAGGGGAGACTAATGTCTGAGGACAACCTGCTCCGAGCCCTCGTCATGAAAACTCTCGTGATTGTGCTTATCGTTGTTTCAGATCATTGTTTATCATGTGCCAACAAGACAGCCTGAGTGGGAAGATAATGAGGAAGTAACCCACACAGATCCGAATGTTCACCGCTGCATCACATTGCAGGAAATACAGTTTAAATCTGCCCAGCTGCAAATTCATATTTATTGGTTTTGGGACCTTATTGACTTCAAACATCAGGAATCTTTAAATAAATTAAAATGAAAATCTAGTGGTGTTCACTGTGAGTGTGTGTGTGTGTGTGTGTGTGTGAGTGTGTGTGTGTGTGTGTGTGTATGTGTGTGTGCGCGTATGAGGGCTGCCATTTGGACACACTGACCCCTCTCACATCTTTCCCTCTGTACTGCTGTTGCCTTTATGAGTCATGCCTGTGCTGTGTGTCTATTTGCAGGAATGGACGCTCATTTGTGGTACTCTTCGTCAAATCTTTGTTTTTGTTTTTTTGGTTTTTGTTTTATGAAACTGAATGTGGACTACAGCATGCATGACTCTTGATGTCTTGTTCATGGAGATCAGGATAAAGGCAGAACTGAGCGACTCACCGGATCCTCACAGAGGATGGACACTTTGATCTTCAGAGAAACTGTGCTATAATGTTTAAGTTATTCTGGTTTTAAATGACCAAAGCCAAACACAAAAATAATAATATAACCTAATAGGTTTACATCAATTGGGTAATCAAATCCATTCTTTCATGCACATTCCTTCCTTTCCTTTTGTCTATACTAACCTCATCCTTTGCCTTTTTTAAACAGATTTTCCTGACTGAATGTATATGAACAATGGAGAAATATGGGTGAAACAATATTTAAGTGTATATATGTAATTAGAAATACATACTATGTCCACAGCACCTGGATTTATCCAGTGAGGCGATTTAAATTCTGGATTTGTTTTCATGCAGACTCTCATACATGACATACAGGTAGTTAACTGGATGAAAAGCAATTTGGCAAATGTGATTTTTGGTGTTTTACATAAACCAAAGTACTTCCAGATCACGCTCATCATACTGCTCCAATCTGCTCCAATCATTGTCGTACAATATTCTCTAGAATGGAGGCAAACAGAACACAATATACAGTATGTGCAGACTAGAAAAAGTCCTTTTATGTGCCAGAAAGGTTTTTCATTTCATGTCATGATGTGTGCATATTTTTAGTTGGAAAGAGCACCACATTAACAATAGAGGAAGCACCTGATTTGATTTTTTCTTTTTCTCTTATGCAGATCAGATCAGGGCTCATATTTCATGACGCAGAACGCAACATGTGCCATACAGAACCACTTTTATCATTTTGGATTAAGAAAGTTAGTAAATTAAAACAAGGGTTGGTGTTTTGAAATGTTTCGATTCAGCTATGGACTGGATTTAATTTTTGATATTTTCCAAATATGATCTATTTTAGTCACACTGGAGCCAACTAGGATTTTCACAAAGGGATTCCTAGTGAACTTTTTGATCAAGGACGGTGAACAAATATTCAGTTTGAAGTGCAAGAGGGAGCGCTGTACACTGTAAATATTGATAAAAGTGAATATTCTAAAGACAAAGACGGATGGGTAGAGGGATGTGTAGTTGTTCTGTGTTTCTGCTTGCAGTCCAGGTGACTCAAAAATGAAAATAAACATTCTCAATTATCTTGAGAAAAGACTCGTTTCACAAAACATGATTGTACCTGCCCTTGTATTTAAAATGTTGCAATTGTCAGGAGGGGCTCAAAGCAAACAATGTCATGAGAGAAAGCAACAAGTTTTATATAAAAGCCAAATTGTTCTGTCTCATATGTCTCTGTGGATCCAATTAAACTGAATTCTGTCAGCAAAAAAAGTGTCAGTATATATTGTGTCAAATCAACATATGAGAGAAAGACACTAGTGTTAGAGATAGTTGTCATTACTCCACTGTTTTGCAGTAAGTCTACTTTTGACAATAATTGTGAGATTCCATTCAAAATATTTGTACTTAACTAACATTTTGCGGTTGCTTTCACTGCAGAAATGTTCCTGATGTGTTTCAACAATGGCTGAAAAATTTAACAAATAAATCCTTTCGTGTGTGCGTGTCTATGCATATCATTGTGCAGTGATTCCACATTGTGTTTGACAGCAAAGCCAATCATTTGACTTACTATCAATGAACTGATGAATTCAACATGAAATTATAATGACTCATCTGTGTGTTGTAGTGCAGAGGGTAATAAGTTGTCAGCAAATTAATAATGTATTGGTCACGCACACATGTCCAGTAATGTGTGTGTATGTGTGTTCTTGTGTGTGATTGATCTAGAAATCTCTCTGAAAAACACCACTCTCCCCATGCTTGTATTTACATATAACAGAGAACACACACGACTGGAGGCAGCTCTCTGCATGGCAGGATAAAGCCAGCAGAAAACATTAGCTGAGGACAACTCACAATGTCTCTCAGGGGAATCGCCTGACCTTCACTATATGTAAAGACGGGTGCGACTACACAATATCAGGTGCATCAAAGAATTAGTATTCAAGGGTCTGGACAGGTCTTTAGTTAGTCACTTGTTAGTTCCAACTGTGGATGTATTGCACATTTTCATTTCTAGTATAACCACTGTCATTTGAAAATAAAAAAGTGTTTGATTGAATAAATGCATTCAAGATTTATGATGGATTATATTAATTTACAGTAATGGGTTATTTTTCAGTACAAGTATGTAGGTTGCACCGTCTGTGTTACATCTCTGGGAGCCCACTTCAAACAGATGGGCTTTGAAGGTCTAAGTAATTGTTTTCACCGCATCCATAAAAATACACGATTTTTACCTTTCTTGTGCGCAGCAAAGTGTTCAGCTCCTCTGACGTCAGCATTGTGAGAGGCACCAGGCTGCATTGAGAAGCAACTATTAGGCCTGACTTCTGAATACAATTTCAAACCTTGGCCTGCATCTAGTTAATTTAATTTAGATTTATTTTCATGCACTGATGGAATACCAGCACAGAGGAATCATCTAGATATGTAAATACAGATGGGGTGATTTTCTGGCTTGTCTGAAAAACTAATTCAGATTTGTATTCAATTACCTTACTCTGAGAGCACATAATGCAAGCTTAATGGATAAACCCAGTAACACAAGTTATCTACAAACAGTCACTGCTCTTTCATGTTCTTACGTGTGTAGCTAAAGGCTCAACAATAATGACAGTGAATGCACATTTTTTATCACCACATCATTAACAAAATGTTATAATTTTTAAGCAGTAAAAGAAGTACAAAAGAGCAGAATCAAGTCTGCTTTTTATTTTCCCAACCTCATTAATAAGCTTTTATCACCGAAAGAGCAAAAATATATTACTTACTGATTGTTTAATGAGAAACCAGAAGCTCATTTCCTAACACCTTGACAAACACAAGACTCACTTACAAAACCCAAGCCAAGATATTACAAAAACAGATCAAATAGTCTGTTCATAGGCTCTGCCCATGTAGAAAACATCTATTTGAAGAACTGTCATTATTCTAACTACGGGGACCAGCTGACGCACCGGATGGGCATTCGTGATGTTGCAAGTCTACAGGGAGGATTATGGAAAAAACATTATGTACACAGAGGGTCACTGAAAACATATTACAGTGGTCAAAGATCTGCCATGCATCCTCTGTAAAACTCCCCCTCAGGATCACTCTGCTAAAACTATCTGTGAGTTGTAGACTCAGCTAATTGGGGAACACGTTTTACAGCAATAATGTGAATTTCAGCCCAGACCCAAAGCCAAAGGGATTGTAGATGTGTGAAAACATCTCAAATGCAAATATTAATGAAATCTCTACCACAGATAAGATACAGAAAAAGAAAAAAAATCAGAGAATCAGAGTCTTTTTCTGATCTATTTGATTTCCTTACAGTCTATCCAGGCTCAGGTCCTGTGCCTCGCTGGTCTCTCAGTTTCAGTTCTGAGACTACGAGTAGATCGTCATGAGTCCAGCAAATATTCTGTTCCACCAAGATCTCCAGTCTTGTGAAAGGTGTGAAAGCAGAGTGTGAAGCTCTGATTGAAAGGAGATGGAGGAGATCTTCAAAGCAAAGGCAATTACTGGATGAATGATTAAATATGTAATATTTAATATTGAATGAATAAATATTTATAGGCTAAATCCAATTTTTTCATATTGGTGCCCTGACCTTTACTGACTGGAATTTGGTTTGAAATCACCGGCTTCATCATCACCTGTGCGTGTGTATACGTGTGTGTGTGTGTGTGTGTGTGTGTGTGTGTGTTGCAATCGCAGGCAGATTTTCTGTGTGAATCCCTGTTTCTATCTTTTTCTGTCACTGCAGTTTCTGACTTCCTGTGAGTTACAACCGGATAGGAAGTCGTATAGTAATTATATCTTTTACAAGCGCCACATGAAGTCAGGGGAAGTTATTTTGGGATCCGGACAAAAGCACCTCAGAACAATGACAAAGGAGCTGCATGGTGTGGAAATCAATCAGCTGTGACAGGTCTATTGTGTAAAGTACTTGAGTCCAAGAACAAGCAAAGACTGGGTGAGGCTTAACAGTCCAACAAAAGTGAAGGAAGAGGAAAAAACACTATTTACATCTGGGTGAAAAGTGTATGTGTATGAGTGTGTGTTGGTGTGGGTGCTGGTCATTTCCAGACTTTTTTTGACTGGGATGGCCCAAGTGGGGCACTGACTTATGCTTATATATCTCTCTTCATAATTTCATGGCAATCCATCCAATAGTTATTGAGATGTTTTAGTCTGGACCAAAGTGGTCGACCGACAGACCCACATTGCCATCCCTCGAGCCACGCCGCTAGAGTGGGTAAAAATGACTTGACATAACTTGAAACTGCAAATTACATTGAGTTAATGTTAATAAAAATGCTGCGTTCATTTTAATATAATCAATTAGATATTTTACAGTGTCGATAAGTCGGGTATAAAGTAAATAGAGTGAACTCCAACAACTAATGTTTTTCAGTTTTTCTGTGCCCCAGTAGTGTTGAACAAGACCAAAGCCTTTGAGAGACAAAGAGGGACAAATCTGCTTTTATCAGTTGTCTGAGTGCTATGTGAAGTAGTTTGAACTGTAAACCCAAAATTGCAGTTGTGCGTGTTTGTAATACTTGGACTGTGTTTTGGCTGCTCTGGCTGAACTTTTCCGATCATCCGTGTTTTCCTGAGTCTGGAGATCCCTGAAGAGCCATCAAACACAACTTCTGCATACCTCGACAACACTGGTCCTGTAGGCCGAGTGACTGATACAGAATGCAGATGACTGATGGCTCATTAAGTCCTAATATATGTAACAGCAATAGAGTCAGACAGAGATAGATGCTGATTTCTTCCACACTTGGCTCAGACTTCCATAATCGCTAATGACTTGTCAGCTCATCTGCCAGAAAAGTGCCGCTGTTGCACCTCTCGCCAGTAAAATGATTTCTCCTCAACCCTGCACCGTATCCTTCTATCAAACTAACTAAAGATGTCTCAAACACCCTTGTTTGACTAGATGAGCTGCACTTCTTTTTTCCACATATATAGGTGGGGCATCACCTGACAGAATCAAAGCACTGTTTAAACAAAAACTGAACATTATAACCTTCATGAAGCTAGAAATTACTGCAGGATTGTTGTATTAGACTGAACTCATTTTAGCTGAACCTAATAAACTGGCATAAATAAACTGAGAGCAATTACTCATCAGACAAAGTAATTACTTGTGTTACTCTTTACATGACTTTTGTTACTAAGCCCAGCTCCCTCCTTCCAACAACTCCAAATATTCTACACCCACACATCACATCTTCTGTATTTAACATGTGTACAAATAGAAAGCAAAACAAACAAGTAGCTTGCCTATGGTTTGGAAGGATTTACTGACCATCAACAGTTAGCACTCCAGAAGTCCCATCCTCACAGTAAACCCCTGCAGTGTTCACATACCCTCCAACTGTGACGTAACCAGAAGTTTCCTGAATGTGGCTTAGCAAGCTAGCTAACATCTAAATCAGACAACTCTGGAACTATCAAAGGGCATATAACTCCACTTTTGGCAGAGGCTAGCTGCCTCCCCACTAGCCACTGCTCCAAACTAACACATCCGGGACCAGTCTGAACGCACAGAAACAACTGATCATCTGAAACTCCTGGTAAGAAAGCAAATAAGCCGATCCCAAAAATGTCAAAGTAACAGAGCATTACTGGGATGAGTAACTGTCGTGTAATGAACTGAACTGAATATCTTTAACCAAAGTTCTTTGAGACACCTAATATGTCAAATATGTATGAAGTTTGGATGAACTTCAAGTAAATGCAACACATATGCCATTTCCCAAACCACAGGTTCTCATTCATAGCATTCGTTTTGATGTCTCACCATGGGATGTGCCTCCCTGCGTATTCCTCAGAAGCATTTATCTCATTATGCCAATCCTGATTGGCTAGTGATCACGACGTCCACGTCAGGTACATCCCTCTACCCTTAAATAGCTTGCACTATGACACAGCACCGTTCAAACACCTCTTCTCACTCCGGAGCTTATCTCAACCTGTCTTATCAGCTAGCTAGCTTAACTGTCCATAGACGGAGCTATTTTGGCTATCCTCTCTGTCGCCGGGCGCTAGCTGCTTTTGGTACGCTTCAACTCTCCGGTCTTCACTAGCCGTTTCACAGTAAGGTTTTTTTCTTTTTCACATTAGCACACCAGCTAATACACCGTCACTTTAGGTTAGCACTCAAGCTAACGGAAGATGGACCCCAACCTCCCTCACACTGGAGGATACGGAGACTCCGGGGTTCAACTCTGCCATTGCGGAAATAAAATCTCGAGTAAGGACACACACCAGTTCTGCTTGTGCTGCCTTGAGCTGGAACATGCCCGACTGGCTATCGAAGCCCCCGGTTCATGCAGGCACTGTGCCCGTTTCACCATGAAAAGTCTTCAATGATGGCTAGCACACCAAGCGGAGATGGGGAGGGGAATAATGCAGATGCTGGGCCGTGTGCTGGCTCCAGCTGGGGCTCACAGCTGGACCTATCCATGACGGCTCCACCACATGGAAGACGTGCTGGAACTGGATTATGAGGATGACGAAGAGGACGCCTCGGAGCTCCTCATATCTGAGGACCACAAGGATGAGGACAAATCCCTTTCGCTCAGGCTGCCAAGTCTGGTGCTGTGACTGCCTCCCGGGATGAGAAGGAGAGCATGTCAGCTTCCCCCGCTCCCAGCATGGATATGCAGGACGTGTGCAAATGTGCTGCATCCAGGCAACATTACCTGGCCTTCAGTGGTAATGGAGACCACCAGGTCACGTTATGACCACCTCCACCCACGGCTGACGACGGCATCTTCCAGAAACCCCACACTGCTGTCAAAAGCAGACAGATTCCAGTCCGCCATGACTGAGAGGCTTACAAAGCAGCAGCTTTGGCTGTCAGGGTGCTTAATGTTTCCTCCATGCTCACGGTGTACCAAGCCGAGTTGTGCGAGGACATGGCGACAAAGCATGACCCGGTCGTGTGGGAAGAGATTACGGTGGTTACAGACATTTGCCTCCATGTGCAGCGCTGTGTGGTCCAAGTCATGGGTAAATCTATGGGGATGATGGTGTTGCAGGAGAGAGCCACATGGCTCAACCTGACCAATCTGTCAGAGAGAAAGAAGGAGGACATTTTGGACATACCAATTGTTCCCAACGGCATTTTTGGCACCGCTCTGGCCTCAATGCAGCAGAGGTGTGAAGCTAGAAAAAGGAGGAAGAAGCCAAAACCCCAGCCTGCACCGGTCACTCCACCTAGGCAGGAAGCAAGGATGAGCTGGCCAAGAAGAGCCCCAACGCTGACAGCGGCTCCACCGGGTCAACCAGCCCACACTGCCAGCCAGCAGGCTAGGAAGAAGAAGAGGGCGGCCTGAGAGCCCGCTCTCTCCCCACTGGTGAAGGAGCTGGACGTTCTCTATTCGCCAGCCCCACCTGTTCTGTTCCGGAGTGTGTTGTAGGGGGTTTCCCAGCCCTCCAATTCCCAGTTGCTGCGTGTGGTGCTGAAGCGGCACCAACATGTTTCAATCAAGAGGAGGAGAGACTTTGTTCTAGAGAAAGCAGCCTCTGTAAGTCACATAAGCACATATCCACATTCTTTATTAATAAAGCATGTTCCACTATTGCATCCAGGCCTAGAGTCGAGGGCACAATTAAAAGCATTGAACAGAAAAACAATGAACAGTTCGGTGGCCTTGCCACCCCTGGAGGGAGATACGGCCTCCCTCCAGGTGCAGGCCATTACTGACTCTATCAGTGCACAAACACCTTGCGCATGCACAATGTTAGTCAAGGGCCTCTAACACAATTATTAGGGGCACACAAGGCAGACCATTCTTCCTATCCTGGATCTACGGGCTCTGAACAAATACCTCAGAAAATACAAGTTCAGGATGCTCATTCATGCATCCCTGTTATGTTTGGTGCGCCAGGGCAATTGGTTCACATCTCTCGACCTGAAAGACATATTTCCACATTCCAATTTATCCTCCACACAGGTTTGCCTTTCGGGGTGTCTGTTACGAGTACAGAGTGCTTCCTTTCGGTCTGTCCCTGAGCCCGACAGTGTTTGTGCGGTGTACCGAGGTGGCAATAGCCCCGTTAAGACAGCAGGACATTTGTCTGACTACGTATTTAGACAACTGGCTCCTTCTGGCACGGTCGGAGCAGGAGGCAATAATGCAAATGAATATCCTCTTAACACACCTGGTCGGCCTGGGTTTTGTTATAAACACCGAAAAGAGTGTGTTGTCTCTGGTACAAAGTATAATCTTCCTGGGGTTATCCCTGAACTCTGTGTCCTTCACAGCCCGCCTGTCAGCAGAGAGGGTGAAAGCCTTCAGAGCTTGCCTCGCACATTTCCATCTGCGCAAGTCTGTTTGACCCACACTGACACTATGGGCCTGGCCCATGAGTGGTAAAATTTGAATACAGTGGGGCTTCCTCAGAATCTGATTAACACTATCATGAGCCTCCTCCACCAGGTCCCTTTATGACTGTAAATGGAGGCTGTTTGAGGAGTGGTGTCACAAGGAGGGACACGTCTCTATTCAATGTCCAGTTGGTGTGATTTTGTCATTCCTGCAGGACTTGATTGACAAACGGTTCGCGCACTCTCGGTGCATCCTTCATGCACTCAGTTTGCCCCAGGGCATGTCAGAGTGTCACTGAAGCCTAACCCCACCTTTGTGCCTCATGTTCTCCCATTTGGCTCAGGCTCTCCCATTGACCTTATGGCATTTTCTTCACCGCCTTTTTCTTCCTCTGAAGAACAGCGGTTGTACATGCTGTGTTCAGTTCGTACCTTGTGCATCTATATGGACAGGACTAAGGGTTTTCAGAGAAGTGACCAACTCCTGGTCTACTCTCGATATGGGCAAGCCAGTTACAAAGCAATGGCTCACCCACTGGATTGTGGGGGCGATTGCTCTAGCCTATACAAGTCAGGGTTTGCAAGCGCCAGCGGGCCTGCGAGCTCATTACATTCGTGGCCTGGCTACATCCTGGGCCCTGTTTACAGGGGTTTCCATCCAGGACATTTGTGCAGCAGCAAGCTGGTCTTCGCCCCTCACCTTTGTCTGGTTTTATAAACGTCTTTACTTCGAGCTTGGCTCGTGTGGTACTGAGCTCAGGGTCTTCGCTTGGACAGAGTGCTGCTTGTTGAGTGCTGATGGTTGTTTGAGATAAGTTTGTCTGGCAATACGGGAGTCCCCATATCCCATAGTGAGACACTGAAATGAATGCTATGAATGAGAACTTTAGGTTACTTATGTAGCTCTCAGAATAGCATTAGTGAAATGTCTCACCGGATGGCCCTTCTTGCTGGGGGAAGCGAGAAGAGGTGCTTATCTTGAATGGTGCTGCGTCGTAGCGCAAGCTATTTAAGGGTAGAGGGATGTACCCGACGCAGACGTTGCGATAACCAGCCAATCTGGATTGGTGTAATGAGATAAATGCTTCTGAAGAATAGGCAGGGAGGCGCATCCCATAGTGAGACATCTCAGTCATGCTACTCTGAGAACCGGGGTTACATAAGTAACCTAAAGTTTTAAATTGATGAATACCTTTTCCTACATTTGCATGCAGTCACTGGTTTCCGCTCCTCTTAGAACTGTATAAGAATCAACTTGCAGAGACTTGAAACTTGCTTGAGGTAATCAATCACAGTTATCAAATGTCTTATTTTATTTATGTCAATATTGTGCATTTATTGTACAAATTACAGAGTATAGAAACCCTATTTTCAGCCGACAATTTGAAAGATGTGGGTGAGGGAAGATCTAACTAAATGCTATTATGTTGTTTTTTTTGTGTAGGATCCAGTGTTTTTGGACCCAAAGAAGGGATTATTAGAAAGGATCCTGCATTGATTTTGACCATTCAGTCCCTCAATCTGTCTTTTAAGAGTGTGTACTCTTCATCTTTGCTCAGGTGCCTTGTACAGTATGTAGGACACATTGATCAATCTAAAAATGAGTTTGTCTGCCCAAAACAGAAACCTCTGAGCTGAGAACAGACCTTATCTGATCACGTATAAAGTAGATGTACTGTATTGGCAATCATTGGGTCCCCTGAAGGTCTCTGCTATGTTAAATCACTACCCTTATCTCCTCTCTCATGCTGTGGATTGAATAAACAGTAGCACATTTTGGGAGAAATGTGTCCACAGAGACTCTGCAGTGTTTGTTAAATGTTTCACTAATGACAAACAGTTTGGCCAGTGTACGGTCACCCACCTCTTTAATCATCCCATTAGGCTCGTGTGTGTGTGTGTGTGTGTGTTCAGGGTCAGGGTTAAGCTAAGACATGTAGTGGTTAGAGTTCAGCTAAGGGGAGTGAATGTAAATACTGGAAACTCCTCAAGTTTAGAAAACTGCATAGTGTCTGCATGTATGTGTGTGTATGTATGTGTGTGTGTGTGTGTATGTGTGTTTGAGTCGTGTTTCAGAGCTTATCATCGCAACATGTTCCTCTATATGTGGATAGAGGACATTTCATACTTTGAAATGCAAAGCCATGTTTAGGACGGATGGGATCTGAATTTCAAAGAAAAGCAGACAGAGCTCAGATTCCCACAGGGACCATTCGAAGGCATCAAAGCTGCTGGGCCTTCTGACGTTATCCAGTTTTATCAGGGACAGCGAAGAAACAGAGCAGAGACCAAAAGTGTGAAAAATATCAGGATTCTGTTGGAGGAGACGAATGTGTAAAATGAAAGAAGAGTTACTGCATCTGCATGCAAGTATTGTCCTGATTTCACTTCTGTCACTGCTTAAGTCTCTGGAAGATCAATTTTAAAGGAAAGGTTTGACATTTACCTACCAGCTACCCTGGCTCTGTCCAAAGGTTACAAAATCTACCTACCGACACAATTCAATATTTTATATCTCATTTGGACAGCGCCAGGCTAGCTGTTTCCCCCTGTTTCCAGTCTTTATGCTAAGCTAAGCTAAGCAGCTGCTGGCTGTAGCTTCAAATTTACTGCACAGATATGAGAGTGGTATCAATCTTCTCATGTAACTCATATGTCAAAATGTCTCAAAATGTCAAACTATTACTTTAATAGAAGACACTGGTGTAGATGTGCGTGCCTTTGTGTTTGCCTGTAGATTACATGCACTTGAATGCATTTGCACACCTGCACAAAATACTAAGGTGTTAATGCAGTTTCAGTCTATCTCGGGTAGATGAGAAAGCATGAATAATAAATAAATACACCTGCACTCAAGTACATTAATTGCAGATTTCATTAAAAAAATCACATCATATGATGCATGAGAGATAGAAAGTGTATTACTGTAGCAAAGCATTATGAAGAACATAGTGTCTTTAGTGTGTTTACTGAGTGGGAGACATACTGTATGTGTATGTGGGAGGAAAAATTATGAGGCTCATCATTATGTGTAAACATTAATTAATCAGGGTCACTGTAATAAACTTTAAGTGTGCATGTGAATGCAGTGTGCACACCTCTAAAATAGTCTCCCTGTTGCTCTTCAGTGTCCCCAAGGCTCTTCACCATTTTGCTGCCAGTGATGTTGGCCATGCTTTCAGCCAGTGGGAAAAACTGTCAGCTGTTCATTATCATATCTGGTAATCAGTAAAATTATACAGAATTTTGGTGTAAAAAGGAAGAGGGTTTTTGATTATTACTGTTAAGATTTTCATTCAGTATGACTATATTAGCGAGGCTCCAAGGTACTGTTACAAACTTCATACAAAGAGAGCAGTGGTCTGTGGAGAACTGAAACAGCCAATGAGCCAAATCAACATGAATTAATTAAGGAGATAAACAGTGCACATAGATTAGTTTTATAACCCACAGCTGCTGCAGCATAGGCGCCATCCCTCCTCATCACTTCATCCCCTCTCTGTTTCCTTAGCTTACATTTGTTGCTTTCCTCCTCATTCTCTACTTTCTCACTCCTTGGTTTCTCAGTACCTATAATTTCTGTCTCTATTAGCTCCGTAACTTTTTTACCTTAGCGTCTGAGGGGAACTGCTGACACATGTGGGCCAAGGGGGGAGCCTGGAGCTCCTTCTGTTCGCACCTCCTCATCAGCAAACAGCGGATGAAAAGTTCAGCTGGACTGTGTGTTCTCACTTCCATCTGTATCCTCCTTCTCACCATCTCTCTATTATCCCTATGTTTCCCTTAATGAGCTGGCGTACCACACTCCTTCCACCCTGCTCATATTTTTTTGTTTTTCTCTTCTCCCTGTGTAAATGATCATGTAATTTCTCATATTGTTCTCTCTATTTTTTCTTTGCTCTTGCTGTGCAGGAGATGGAATCTCTTACTTATTTTTATTCTATTTATATCCCTATCTATCTTTTATTCTACCTCTTATCTGCGCTGTAACAATGTAAATTTCTCCACTGTGAGACTATTAAAGGATTTCTGATTCTGATTCTGAATATTCAGGAATGGGCTTTAACAATGAGGTCTCATGCCCTCAGTACATTCATCTTTTGTCAGTGAATGAAAACAGAGGGGCTTCGCTGTAAATGTGTGAAATCAAAAGGAGGGTGCACAACCTCCTGTTTGTTATTTTCAAGACCATGATTAATGTAGTTATTCTTTCCTTTAAAAAGCCTATACTCAGATAGCTTAAATGTCACCCCCTTCTTTGTCTGATCACATTGGATTTGTATTGTTTTTAAGGCATCGTGCTCTGAATGTTAAAATGTTAGTAATATTCATTCACATCATGAAGAGGTTACTTTCACAAACCTGTCTGACTTTCTTCAACCTCTCCGAAGTATTACATCTACTCTTCTGTCTTCACAATACTTATTTTTAAAGACAGTGAAATAAAAAATACATTTTCCAAGTTCTAGCCCTGTGTACCTGTGTTCAGTTATCTATTGTTAAATGCCAGATATATATCCAAAGTAATTTTGTTTTGAGTGTTTTTTATTTACAGTCTTTAGGGTGCATCAGCAGAGCATCGCAAGGTGTTGAATGGTTTGTGGTATAAGTGTTGACTCTTTGGGATTTGAAAGCTCTGCGTAAATGTTTGCTGGGCTGTCTGAACATCTAGCCAGAGTAAAGTTAACTAAACTAAACTCATAGCAAAATGCCAGCAAGTGAATAAAGTTTATACCCCGAATTAGGTGGTTTTATCCAAATAACATCTTCTAAAGTTTTCTGAAATCTGCGGCATGAAAAGTCAGACAGATCACACCATCAGGCTTAGAAGAGTTAAAGCAAAGACCAAAATGTAAAATAAGACTGAGAATAGACTGAGATATAAGGTCACAGAGAGGGTTGAACACTAGAGGGAAAAAAATGATTCGTCCTTTGAGGAGAAAATGTAATATAGCGGTAAAACAAAACAAAACAAAACAATTAATTTCTGAAAAAGCAGAAGGTCTTTACTTTTGTTTCATCTTTGTTTTTCTGCATTTCTGTCTCTTGCATTTTCCCGTCCCCTGATTAAATCATCAATTTTTCCCCAAACCAAATGAAATGAGCAGATAAACAAAACAAAAAAAAGCTCTAATAAAGAAAGAATTACCATTTCTGTGCACACTGTCCTTTCTTTCTTGAACCAGCACGCATCTGAAGTGGAAGGCTAAGTGGACCAAATCCAAGGGTGAAATGAGTTGGACATGATGACATTCACTGACTTTCCCAAATCATCTTTTTTCCACACACCTCCCACTTTCCCTCTAATCAATTCCATAAGTCTTTCTCTCAATAGCCCATAAAAGGCTGCTATGAGCAGTTAGTGCTGGGGTTAGTAGACCATGTAAAATGTGAGTATGTTGAAGACAGGATGAAAAACCAAAAGGTGAACTTAAAGCCTGGTGTTCTGTAACATAAGGTAGTCAGCTGTAAACTTGATTATGTGTGATCAACCTGTACAGCTGTGTTGATGTCATCCACACTTGTCGCCATTTTGTGGCTATTTTTCTGTTGAAACTTTTCGGGGTCTTCCAAGAAGATGACGTCTTCACTCTTAAATCCCCCCTTCAAACTTCGGGGCAGCAATTCATAGGTCTGGAACCAGGCTAAGTGTACGTTTAGTTCAGGCTAAACATGTTACAAATTTGTACCTAACCCATCAGAAACGACTTTGTTCCTTTATGATGGATCAAAACAAACGCACCTATAATCTTTGAGTGTGTGTCTAACTAAGTCAGGCTGGCAAACAAGCCAAAACTCATTTCTATGTTATGAACAAGAAAATGTGACAAAAACATGATCTGAATGATTTGAAGTCTGAGAACACAAAATGCAGTGAACATCTCTAGCAACTTTTCTTTTTGTCACCAAAAGCACTCTTTGATTAAAGTTTGTTAATTAGCATTGTCCTTGAGTGTTTTGTGATTTCCTGTTTTTCTCTCAGGTGTGACTGACTTAGAGGCAACATCAGGACATGAAACATGACTTGTTATCAGAGCAGTGTCCCAGGGCTCAGTCATACTTGTTCTTTCCATTTTGTTTTCCATTTGTATCATCTTCTCACCTCTCTGCTCCTGTTAATGTTGATATGAGCTCAGTTATTCAACTGAACACATGTCATTTTATGCTTCTGAGCTCAGTTCATTCTTGCAGCTACTTATAATTCTTTGGATGATTGAGTCTGGATAACCTCCACTCAAACCAACCACAGTGTCAAAGCCAAATAGATTTCTCAACATTTATTCCCACAGTGTTTGTTCCCACAAAGCAACTGCAGATTCAAGTTACCAGATGTTTGTGAATATAGTTATTTGAGGAGCAAACTGCATGGCTCCTTCCTTTTTCTGTCTATCCTTCTGCTGGAATTTGCATGTATGCTAAACCTTTTTTTTCTATTGAGCTGGTTGGGATTCATTTAAAAAAAAAGTTCTATAATGACGTAAATAAAGAAACCTACAGGAAACAGTATGTGATATCATAGACGATACAAACTCATTGCTTGAAGGCTCTTGCTCAGGAAAAAACAGGTATGTGCTCCAAAAAGAAAATGGTTATCTACGGCATATTTGTGAAAAACTACAGTATTAACTGAGTATGATACACTTCACAGTGTGTCAACTTTGTTTTAAGGGTCCTCTCTGCAAGAAAGCGATTAAGTGTATTTCCCAAAATGTCAAACTATTATTTTAATTCTTGGCTATGGTCCTGCATACTTGCAACCCTGTTTAGTTACATGATGTTTGACGTGACTAACTGGACCATTTCAGGGCACACAGGTCAGTCAAGATAAAGTACTGTCCCAGGCAGTACTTTAGCTTTACTGGGAGAAGTAAAGATCTAAGAAATAACCCCTGTTCACTGATTGGAAGCAATCATGTTGTTATCTACCTTTTAGGGTCATCAGTTTCTTCTGTATTCATATTTCCATTGTCCTCTGTCTGTTCATCTGTTCATAATGGAAAGCTCAGTGTCTGCTGGAGAGATTGAGCGTACCATGGGGATACAGCAGTGGATTGATAAAAATACGACCAAGACAAATAAGAATGAAGAGGAGGAGGGTGTTGATAGGTGGGAAAAGTGAGGAAAAAATAGAAGGAGAGGGACCTGACTCTTTCTTTTCTTTAATGAAAAACCTGAACAGGAAACAGGAGAAAGGAGCTAAAAGTCAATCAACCGATTAGAGAACTCATCGAATTCTTGTGGATGCAACAATTCAGCGTCAAAGCTCAAATATTGATCAATGACCAACAGGTAACCTAAAATATTTGCAAAACAGATATGTAGCATTTTTTAAACAAAACCCATGATGCTTTTTAAACAAACCTCATTATTTTGAAGGCTGTTGGTCTGAGTTGCGTGTTTCTATGAGTCACCAGATTAATGCTGCAGGCTATTGATCACGCACTGAATAATTAATGTGTATGTGAATAAATAATAGATAAATGCCATTTTGAAGTCTGAGCTTTGGAAATCTGAAATCTGTGTGTATGTGTTTCTGATCTGTGCACGTGGTGTGTGTGTGTGTGTGTGTGTGTTTGTGTGCATGTGTATGTGTGGCTAACTGGTTTTCCTGGTCGTGCCCACTCTCACGCACACAGCACACATCTTCAAACCCCTTTACAACGACTGAAGTCACATGTTTTTCTCAGCGATATGAGCCCTGAGATGATTTGAAAGCCTTTGCTTGTACTCTTTGAGAAAGAGAAAGTTAGAAAAAGAGAGAAGAAAGGAGGTGAGGAGGAGATACGAGAGAGGCAGCTGTGACGTCTGTATTCTATATAAACATGACTGCTCCCTTAAGACATATTGCATGATACAATTAATTCAATCTAGAGGCTTGTTTATTTGGATGTTCATTTTGTTGTTTTTGAGTTCCTAATGGTGGTAATTATGATAATGGGGTAATACTGATTATATTATTAATAGTGATTTTGGTAGTGTGTTATGCATGACTCTGTATGTGTGTGTGTGTGTGTGTGTGTGCCTGTGGGCCATGCCTGAATATGCATGCAATTGTGAATTTCACTTATGACTCAGTATCGTCTTTTTTGTTCTTTTGTTTTTTGAAGCTCTGCTCTAAGTAATTCTCTATAGCCACAGACATGAAAAACATTGCTTGCTGTGTAATGCTGTAGAAAGAGAGGGACTCTGGCTGTGCAGATGTTGGCATTGTGAGATGACTCAGAGAAGCAGTCAGCGAGGAAGAAAGATAATTAGTTTAATGATATCACTAAACAACATACAATGGCATTAAACTGAGCAAATTACAAAATGATTTTAGCACTAATTCTCTTGGTACTTATCCTTGATAATTATGAATTACAAGTGGCTTCCCGTGGCTCAAACAATTTCCAGAATATAAAACATGTGGCCAATAGATAAAGAAAACCAATTAAGGTATTACAGGCAGCATGGTGTCTGAGTGGTTTGGTTTATTGGCCTGTGGGATTGATTCTCCGAGGGTTTTTGCATGGTTTTATTGGGTTTCTCTCAGGTGCTCCACTTTCCTCCCATAGTCCAATGACATAGGGATTTGAAATTGTCCTTAGAAAAGAACAAGAATGAAGGACATCATAGCAGCGAGAACTGAAAGAAAACCCAGCGTGATTGATGCTGTTCTCAACACCCTAAATGCTTTTAATCTTTTGCTCATCAATCACAGGCTGTTATACCTGAAATAGGCCTTAAGAGTATTTACTCAGCATAAAATGGATGTTTGAAGGCAGTTGTTCCTAACTATCTGAATAATTAGCTTTTACAGTAAAAACCACAGGTGCTTTCTACAGAAGAAAAAAAAAGGTGGCTTTGTTGGATGAAAAGCAGCTGTTTAAATTACAACCTTCCCAGCCCTTTATTGCTATGTTTATGGTGAGAAAGACTAACAAAAGGTAAGTGTGCTAGAGACACAATCAACGTGATGGTGGCTTGACACACTGTATTACTTGTTGTCATATGATTGATAGTTTCTACCTCGTGCTTGTAATTTGAATGTACTTTTATGTAATAAAACTATGTACTGCATATATATATATAAGACACACCAGTCTTTAACTTCCACTTGAGTCAAGACTGAAGTCCCGAAAAAGAGGACTTGACTTGACTTTTTGTGTAAGCAAATATAAACTGGAATTATACTGCAGCTACTGTGAGTATTTTTCCAGTGTTCAAAAGAGGATAAAACCTTTTTCGGACATATTTGTGGAAGCAGTGTTTCCCACGCGCTGTCAACTTCCATGGTGCTCTCCTGACTCGAGCACGTCAAAGCCTTGTATAGCCTACGAACGTTGATACAAGACATTTTTTTCATTCAAGCTCACATAGCATTATACATAGGTTATGTATCATTAGCGGTTTAAGATGTCTGTTCCTTTTGTAACACTGAATGTTTGAGAGATCCACTCAGAAAGTTGAAGATAGTTAGCCTAGCTTGCTAACCTTAGTATTAATTCCCACAAGACGTTGCTGCTGATGACCTGTTGAATCATCAGCAGCTCCTGCACACTCGGTGCTGTGTTCATCCCACAAAGAAAGGAGGGGGGCTGGCTAGCGTCAGCTGTCTCTCTTTCATGTGTCCTGTTGTGCTGATGGCAAATAAGCAGACTGTCAAAATTCAAAGCAACCGGTAGTCACTTCAGCACGCCATACTCCAGACCCTATGATCTGAATCATGACACAAAATCACAGATGGTGCAAAGCAGGGCTAACAACGTCACTTCCCAAAATGCATGCAACAACCATGTCAACACAGGAAAACAAAATACAGAACCAGTATAGTCAGTCAGAACCAGAACTTCACGCCCCCTTGAGAACAGTAATGTATGGGGTGCTATCACGGCAGAAGAATGAATAAAACTTAATTTTTGTCTTTTTGGTATAAGTTTTGATCCAACAGGCTACACATGTCAAAACAAACACCAAGGGTATAGAGACTGATTAAAATGCATTTTAGTTTTAGGTCATCATGTTTGACCTCTGGTAAAATCCCAGAGTAATTATCAAAGCTAATGAGACAGCATCAGGGAAACCTTGCGTAGCTGTGGATATAGAGAAAATTGTCTATACATCGCAATATCAGTATGTACTGTATTGTGATGTAGTACATTTATCAGCCTGTTTCTGGCTAACCCAGTGACTTAAATGCTTGAAAAATAATGGTACATCACCATACTGATGCAAAAATCCTATAAATCCAATTTTGTCATGAAGTAGTCCTGCTCATTGATTTGCATCATTGCCCTCAATGGCCTAATACACCTGGAGCTATTCTGGGGATAGTAACTTTGGTTTAAACTATACATCAAAATTTCTCATGGGTAGCACATTTCTCATCATCTCACGGTTCATGTCATCATATCACTTAAACTTAATGCAGCCTATAACTCAGAGTATGACCGAGTTAAGAAGATCAATGAATGAGCACTGAAACAATCCTTTTGCATGCTGTTCTTACTTATATGGTGGCCCCTTTCATTATTTCATGTAATGTATTTTTTTTAAATTATTTTGATTTGTTTATATTTTGATTTACTTTTCTTCTTTTTTTGCAGGACATAATATGAAGGAATAACATGAAGGAAAATTCTGAAATTGCGATGAATGATGAGAGGCAAGAGGCTGATTCTTCCTTCTTTTTGTTTTCTTGGCTGACAAACACGAATGCTGAATATGTAACGGCGGAGAGGAATAAATCTTCTTAAGACATCTATATGCCTCATGCACATGCAAACACATTGCACATCCACAAGTTATCTCCCCACTCCCTCAGTACACTATTGTCTTTGCCTGAACTGAACTGATTAGCAACAATGGCCAATGGCCAAAATCTCTTCAACTGTTCTTATCTAATCCTTCACAGTCATGTAGATAAACAAGTAATTTGAGGTTTCTGCAGACTTCTACTCCTGTAAATCATGTATCACTTCACTTTTATTCACCTTCAACAGCAGCACTGATTTACTGGGCGTGATTATGAGCTCCACATAATTACAGCAATAAAACAGACTTGCATAAAGTTTTGATTTTTATGTGAATCAAGTTGTCCTTCTCTCTGCTCTCTGCCAGTCTTTAGTTGTTTTGTCCTTCTTTGATCCCATTTTGACTTAAAAAGTGTTTTTCTCTACTTTTTCCTCAGTGCATGTATATATGTGTGTGTGTGTGTGTGTGTGTGCACTTCCACTTGTGTGCGTGTCCTTTCAAAGTGCTGAGTACCCTCTTCAGTGATCTCTGTGTTTCCGACAGGCTGGCTGGTTTTATGACTCTCATTAATGAGAGGGAATGTATCTGCCAGCTCTTGCATAAAATGACAAACCGCTGGTCAAGTGTTCACCTCAGCGTAACATATTTAAAGAACCATGAAATTTATGAGCGGTAAGAAAGCTTAAGGAAGTGTGTGTGTGTTTTCAAGTGGGACATTTTTACAAAGCATACTAGGAGGAAATGGTGTGGGTAGGCTGGACAGATGTAGGGCAGGAGACGCACTGATGATGGTCACAGTGGTGATAAATAAGACATTAATGACACTATAGGGGAATGTGACCTGAGGCGTGGTGGGTTTGCTAGAGCGTTTTGAATATACAACATCAGGATATGTTCTTAAAGGAGGATAATATGCTCTGCACACTTCATATTCTCCCAAGGAAAGGAGGAAGCAATCTTCCAGCAGATTGAAAGTGTGTGTGTGTGTGTTAGTCTTTAATTGCTCCACTGTCCTCCTCAGGCATTCAGAACTCTAAAAACGTAATGCATTTCTGAAAAAAGATAAATATTGTTATATTAAAGATGGAGAATGAGAGAGCAGGTAAGACTCAGTTGATGAGGGGCTACAGTTTTCACCATCATCTTTCATAAGTAAATCAGCCTGAGAGTTTTCACCAAATGTGATCCTAAATATTTCTCAGAAGGGGAAATAATTCACAGGGTAAATTGAAGGAATGCGCCACTGGCAAACTGTACAAATAGTACTGAGATATATACAGTATAAGAAGCCAAAAAAGAACCTCTCTTAGTATATGTTTAGAGACATTTCATCAGTTTTACTTTTTTCTTCATCAGAATATTGTCTAGCCGCTATTTTATGCATTTAAGATGTAAAAGTAGAGGACTCTGGCTTAGGATTTCCCTTTATTGAGCTATGTGACTAATGGTGCTTGCAACTTTTTATGACCCAAAAAATATAACATGTAACCAACATAAAATGTAACCATATTGATTAAAAAAAAAAAAGAGTGAGGGACAGTAAAGATACCAGGGACAGGAAGCAAAGTGTGTGATCAGAAGATCTCTATCGCCCCTCTGTGGATGTCAGGTGTTACTACCGTGACCATGGCTGGATTAAGTCTGATAGGGGGCCCCTTCTGACCACCACCAAAACAAACACACATGCAGTGCATTGTATTTCATGTTGCCTTCAAGTACCCACAAAGTGCAGTGCACACAGCAAACTACACACTGTCTTATCTTCTATTTTTCATTAAGCCCTAGAAACCAACATGTGCCCCTTTATACTAAAGCACTTCCCGCCTACTGCTGTGCATCACTTTGTGGAGATAACACATTATTTTCATTAAAAAAACTACTTTTTAGGAATATTCAATGGTGGCCTCAGGATTAGGAAATAACCACTTTAAAATGCTTATCATCATGACTTAAAGTACTTTAGCCTGATGATCAGACTGAATTGCCATTTTGTTTCATTTAATTCATTCAAATATCAATCAGTATTTTTGCTACATTTTTGGCCCCGGGGCCAGGCTGATGCCGCTATGACAGAGATATGTAAAATCAGGTTTCTCTATGTTTCATGCAAACATTGCTTCCCAAATATGATCAAAACCAGGATTGGACTCATGCAATGTGTGCATGTAAACATAGACCACTCATAAGATAAGATGAGACTTTATGAATCCTCAGTGGACAAATTAATGTGTCCCAGTAGCACAAGAAACAGTTTAAAGAGCTAGGAAACAGATAAATAATAATAAAGAATCCATCTCATGCCAAAATTATTTGTTATTGCACATACACACACAAACACACACATAAGCCACACATTACTGATCAACAGCTACATTCTGCTATGAAGACACTGGACACTGATACTATCCATGTAAATAACTAAACAACTTAGACATTTGGTTTGTGATTCGGAGGTCTGGAATGGCCAGGTTTACATTCAGTAATTAATTCTATGATTCTGTAATTAGAGATAAGATACTGATAATATATGACATATAATATAAATAATAAAGCCCCACTAATCAATATTTTCATATTAACAAGAGATCAAATAACTATGTGTAATGTGAACAGGGTTGCACACATTAACCCACAGAGAATTCCCTTCAGATCTACAGAGTGTTTTACCATCTTTCAGCTCATCAGTGCTGCTTTAATAATGATAACAAACTGTTTATAAGGCTTGTGTATAGTTGTGTATTAAAACCCTCCCACACTACTACTAACTACTCAGACTGGTTCCATCTGTATATCCAGATTGTGTCTGGATCCAGTTGATAACAGGCTGCTCAGTGAGTGATCACTTGTGATTGGATTTCACCTCCTTACTCACCTTTGATGTTTTTTTTGGCAAACTTTTACGCCTGCAAGAAAAGGTTGGGGAATGCCATCTCATTAGCTGACTATCAACATTTTGCTTCCTTCCCCACTCCCTTCCAGTCTCTGTTTTCAAACTTCCTGTCTCCATGGACAACAGCACAAACAAAATAACAAGCTGCTTCCTAATGATGGACAACATTTAATTGGGTTGTCCATGCAAAATATTCACTGAGGACACTGATCTCTGTATTTTGCATGTCCTCTGTATTTTTCTCTGGGAATTTGGCAGCTTTAGCAGCCTGGGAGGTGCACATTCGAACATCAGCTCGACAGCCATAGGACCAAGTTCATTTGAAGAATACTGAACCAGGACATGTGCAGTTCACAGAGGGCAGTGGGAGGGGGTGGAAATGGGGACAACAGGGGCCCAACAGCAAGTTTTTGCCCCGGGGTCAGGCTGATGCCGCTATGACAGAAAACAGGTTTCTCTATGTTCCATGCAAACATCACATCCCAAATATGATCAAAACCAGGACTGGACTCATAACCAGGATACAATGTGTGCATGTAAACATAGGCTACTCATAAGATAAGATGAGACTTTATTAATCCTCAGTGGACAATGTGTCACAGCAGCACAAGAAACAGTCTAAAAAGGTGGGAAAGATAAACAGCAAAATAAGAAATTTAAAGAAAATGTCATTCAAAAGCTACATGCTTTTATATATTGAGAATAATAAACCAAGTTCACAGTACTACAAGTCCCTGTAGGCTATGTGAAGTGTATCTTGCCAAAATAACTGATGAAAGCCCACACACACACACACAAACACAGTGGTGTAAGGTAGTTACGACGGGCCCCAGTGCACGCTATTATGATGGGCCCTTTTGCACGCTAGTTACTAGTTATGAAGCACACACACCAGCCTGCGTATATATATATTTTACCAACAATGTGTTGAATTGTACAGTCGAATTAGTTACTTAGGCTATTGTATTGGAATTAAAATAAGTATATCATTTTGTTATAGATTGCTACTGACTATTTTGCCACCCCCAAAAAAGAAAACCATGATGGAGATGGGTTTGCCTTTACAAGGACATATATAGCAAATGGCACCATATTTAATTTAATGTGAGTTCTTCTTTGAACACGGGTGTATTTCCGACAAGCAAGGGCCTGATCTCTGCCAACACACTGTTGGAGGGCCCACTTTCTCTATGGGCTCCCCCACCTGAGCGTCCCTAGTGCAATCTATATTTACACCCCTGCACACATAAGCCACACATTATTGCTCAGTAGCTACATTCTATTATAAAGCCAATGCAACATGCAAAACTGTGACGCTTTCTTCATAACACTGTCTTTCTAACCCATCCATCCTTACATGGTAGCCATCCCTCTCAGGTTACATCTGTAGGCTACTCATTAGTTCCTGATGTCTGCAGACGGTTAAGCCCGTGGCTTTGGAAGACGTGAATCAAGCTTTAAGAAAAAAGTTAATCTCGGTCGTTTGTCCAGTGTTATCTCACAGGCATGTCAATCCCAACAAACCGGCCCAGGCAGGCCAATTTTCCGGCCTTGCCCGGTTCCCGTTGCCATGGTGATGACGTCATGCTGCAGCACCGGGAGTAACGGCGCAGCCGCGGAGTGAGGGAAGGGCGAGACAGAGTTTGCAACGCAGCCACAGATCCTCCGCCATTCAGCCAGACTGTCGACTGAACCGGGAGGGCCAGGACCGAACAGCCGCAGAACCGGACCCCGTCGTCAGCTTCCCCTGTTTCTCCAGCTCTCTGTGAGACTCCCCACACCGCAGCGACAACATGCGTGAGATCGTGCACCTGCAGGCCGGGCAGTGCGGGAACCAGATTGGAGCAAAGGTATGAAAACACACACACCACCCGTCGGCGTTTTATCTGCCTGTTAACTGCAGTCGGTTTTTATGTGACTGAATTCAAGTTTAACCGTGTTGATGCCTGCGTCTCGGCTGTTTAGAGGGCATGCTGTCCACAGGAAACACTAAATAGGTCAACATACTGGAGCGGAAAGTGCTTAAGACTGTGATGGAGGCAGCGTACAATAGCATCGTTTAGGATGGGCGGTGGCAAGCCGAGACATCCCCGCTGTTGGTGCTGATGCCCTTTAAATGAACGACAACGCCTCAAATGACCCTCTCTCACTACAACAGTGTGTGTGTGTGTGTGTGTGTGTGTGTGTGTGTCAGATGAGATTGATTTGGCTTCTGGAATCAGAGGGATTTTGACAGACGACACTCGTGTGTGTGTGTGTGTGTGTGTGTGTGTGTGCGCGTGTGTTGTCAGAGAGGGAGGGGTGTGGCTCAGACACCAAATGCACTGGAACGCAGACAGGCAGTTTTTCAACACACACATATTAGGTCATCCATCCATCCATTTTCTATACCGCTTTATCCTCAGAGGGTCGCGGGGGGCTGGAGCCAATCCCAGCTGACATTGGGCGAGAGGCGGGGCACACCCAGGACTGGTTTACAATTTAGAATCACCAATTAACCTAACTTGCATGTCTTTGGATGGTGGGAGGAAGCCGGAGTGCCTGGAGGGAACCCACGCAGACACGGGGAGAACATGCAAACTCCACACAGAAGGGCCCCAGCTGGCCTTGTTGTGAGGCCACAGTGCTAACCACTGCACCACTGTGCCGCCCTCATATTAGGTCATATTTAATCTTAATAATAATAATAAGGCCTAATGGCTGGTATTTTATCACCATGCCTGCACCAATTAATGGCTGTGGGTTTAGCCTCATTTCAAATGTAGATCAACCCATATTTTGAAGGTATCTGTGAACCAGAGATTGATCTGAGGTTGGATGGATGAACTTAAAAAATATTCAAATGTTATTCTGAGGCTGCAACTACTAAGTGTTTTTATGATTGATTAATCTGAGAATTATTCTTTTGATTAATCCATTAATCATTTGACTTAGTGAAATTAGGCCATCACAAAGTGACGTCTTCAGATTGCTTGTTTTGTCTTGTCCAAACAGTCTAAAATCCAAACAGAGAACAGAGAAAAAGCAGCAAATCCTCACATTCGAGAAGCTGGAACAAGCAAATAGTTTTTCATTTTTGCTTTTAAAGTGACTTAAAAGATTATTCGATCATCTAATAATTGTTTCAGCACTATAATACTTGCATGGTGGGCGGCTGTGGCTCAGCAAGTAAATATAAATGCAGGCAGTTTACATGACCCTGTGTTGAGATATTCAAATGTCAGTAGTTAAATTTAAGTTTTTGTTGACTGGTTTCTATCTAATATAACCCTTCGACCTGTCTGTAGTTCTGGGAGGTGATCAGTGATGAGCACGGCATTGACCCAACAGGAACCTACCATGGAGACAGTGACCTGCAGCTGGACAGAATCAATGTCTACTATAATGAGGCCTCAGGTCAGGACTGTTAAAAACAACCGCACACATTTGCTTGATGTTCTAATGGTCTGTCTTTTCTTTTTGAAGAAAGAGTTTTGACACATGCATGTGTGTTCCAGGTGGGAAGTACGTGCCTAGGGCCATCCTAGTGGATCTGGAGCCAGGCACTATGGACTCTGTCCGCTCCGGCCCCTTCGGACAGATCTTCAGACCTGACAACTTTGTCTTTGGTATATAATCAGCCAAACACACACACACACATATGTTGGTTAATACAGAGGAAAAGGAAAGGTCATGTTAATTATCAGCATATTAGAGAGAATTGTTGCATTCCATATAGAGAAGTTTAAATTATAAACTAAGACCTTTTGGCAGGATATATAAGACTGGATATTCAAAGGGCAGATTGTAATTAACCCTTTCCTTCCAGGCCAGAGTGGAGCCGGTAACAACTGGGCAAAAGGCCACTACACAGAGGGAGCCGAGCTGGTGGACTCGGTCCTGGATGTGGTGAGGAAGGAGGCTGAGAGCTGCGACTGCCTCCAGGGTTTCCAGCTTACACACTCCCTGGGCGGTGGTACCGGCTCTGGTATGGGAACTCTGCTCATCAGCAAGATCCGTGAGGAGTACCCCGATCGTATCATGAACACCTTCAGTGTGGTGCCTTCTCCTAAGGTAGAGTGATCATGTCACACTGTATTGGTGTTTTTTCCTGTTCTGGCTTTTTATTCCCCTGACCTCTGCGTGTTGTGCCTCTAGGTGTCGGACACTGTGGTGGAGCCCTACAATGCCACCCTGTCTGTCCACCAGCTGGTTGAGAACACAGACGAGACTTACTGCATCGACAACGAGGCCCTGTATGACATCTGCTTCCGCACCCTCAAACTCACCACGCCCACTTACGGAGACCTCAACCACCTGGTCTCTGCCACCATGAGTGGGGTGACAACTTGCCTGCGTTTCCCCGGCCAGCTCAACGCTGACCTCCGCAAACTGGCCGTCAACATGGTGCCCTTCCCTCGTCTGCACTTCTTCATGCCCGGCTTCGCCCCGCTCACCAGCAGGGGCAGCCAGCAGTACAGAGCCCTCTCTGTGCCCGAACTCACTCAGCAGATGTTCGACGCCAAGAACATGATGGCCGCCTGCGACCCGCGCCACGGCCGCTACCTGACTGTGGCCGCCGTGTTCCGCGGCCGCATGTCCATGAAGGAGGTGGACGAGCAGATGCTGAACGTGCAGAACAAGAACAGCAGCTACTTCGTGGAGTGGATCCCCAACAACGTGAAGACGGCAGTGTGCGACATCCCGCCCCGTGGGCTCAAGATGGCCGCCACCTTCATCGGCAACAGCACGGCCATCCAGGAGCTGTTCAAGCGCATCTCTGAGCAGTTCACTGCCATGTTCCGCCGCAAGGCCTTCCTCCACTGGTACACCGGCGAGGGCATGGATGAGATGGAGTTCACCGAGGCTGAGAGCAACATGAACGACTTGGTGTCCGAGTACCAGCAGTACCAGGATGCCACGGCTGAGGAGGGAGAGTTTGAGGAGGAGGGAGAGGAGGAGGTGGCTTAAGGCTAAAATCACTCATCATTTCCCAACTGTACTTGTCATAACTACATCCAACCATCCATCCACTTATTTCACCCCTACTCTGCTCTCTTTCTCTGACTTTTTTTAAAAAAAACAGTATTCTCCTTTCCCTGTTCTCTTATCCCTGTATTCCCTCTGTTTCCTTTTCTTTCTGCCTCTCCTCTTTCTTCCATTGACAGTCCCCTTTCCTCCAGCCAGAGTAGGATTCACAACACTAAATTTTCTCTCCCATCTCAGTGCTCATATAGAGGTAGCTAACAAAGGTGTGCTTGTGGTCTTTTGTCAGTAGCTTTCTGTTTGTGTTCATTTATCATCATCAGTCAAACTGTTCATACCTGGGCCAGGTATTCAATAAAACTGTTCAACTCACGCAAATTTGATCACTTGTCTAATTTGACACTGATTGAAATACATTTGTTGGAAAAACATCCCTTTGTGTGTTTCTTGTGTGTGTGATACATTTTGAACTTTAATATATTTGAAAACTAAATAAAAAACAAAATAAGAAGACAGTTAGCCCTTACACTGTGTATTTATGTGTGTAAAGTGTTGCTGACATACCATTCCAACAATATACTCCATTTGACTGAAATAGACCAAACAGAGAATCAACAACTTGATGATGATGAGCAGTTCGGCTTCCAGTTTTACTCTTGATACCACAGTATGAAGGCAAACCAAAATGGAGACCTGCAGTGTCAAAGATTAGGCAGTTTTGCATGAACACCACAAGGAGGCAGTATGGGATCTAAGAGTTCAGTGCCTGTCTGAACAGGATGTGGATGCCTCGTTGCCTTTTCCACTATGAAACCTGTCATCATCAACATCAAATGCTCTGTTGTGACATATGTCAGAAATACTTCTTTATAGGAAAAGCAGAGGATTTTGAAGCCTGTTTATTTGAGCAAGACACAGCATCCCACTCAGCTTTCCATGTAGGCTTTTATATGGCTTATAAGGACATAAAGCATGTCTTTTTTTATATATAAATCAAGCGATAAACAACTTCAACATCAGCTCCAGTGTTCTTGATACACTACAAAATGATTCATAAATTGTGGAGACCATTTGTCTCATGGCTGTGAGTATTAATGACAGTTCCTCATTATATAATGTATAATCATGCAGCAGTAGTTCCAATGGTTATGTACAGATTTACCAAATGAAAAATGAAATCAAAGGTGGAGGACAGAAGGGAAATTTCTTAATGCAAATCTCACTGAGGTCACTGGGCAGACTTCTATAACTTTCTATAACTTGATCATTCCTGCAGCAGCTCATGCAGATTTGTGATTTGTGTTTTGTAATGAAAGGATACTTGTTGACCTGATGGCTGTACACTTTTAAAATTAGATGAGAAGATCTAAGTCTTAACAGAAACAGAGGGGGAAAAAATAATCAAAGGACAAGTAATGGAAATTTAAGAGAAGTGAATATAAAGGGTTTGGAGGGATCGTCTCATAACAGACGTCATTCGTACATACACATAGATCAGGAAGTGATCTGTCACTCCGGCGCTGATTGTGCAGACTGCTGCTGCTGTTGTCGGCCTTCGTTTACACCACTGCTACATCATTGGTATGGCTGTTATCTAAAACACCTGCTGAAGATCTCTGCCCTCCTGGACAAACACATGGACACAAACACATCCAGACAGCATGGGCTCCAGACTGAAGTAAGTTAATAATGTCATTTTTGCTCGACTTCCATCATCATCACTCTGCCCGTCAGTCTGTTCTTGTGGTTTTTATTATACTTCCTCTCACAACTGCACAGGAAGTTTCCTGCAGCAACTCTGTTGCCCTTTTTATGATACCATACACTTCATGGTAGACTTTTTCTGATTCAAAGTGAGGCAAAATGTTCATCTGTGTTATCATATGCCCAACATTTGAATATTTTAATATTATCACACTTTCTGTAGAACTATATACCTCTCTCTAAAAGCTTTACCTTTGTTTATAAGAGCACATCTTTTTCATAATTACCTGAGAGCAAAATCTTCTAGGTTTTATGAAATTATGATTTGAGTAATATGATAAATGTTGGGCAGATTCCCTGGAATGCCTCAGTATTAATGTGTATGTTTTGGTGGGTAACACAGTATAAATATAATCTCACATCAGTGCTGTGAATCTCTTTCCTGTCAGACAAAACCCTGAGCGAACCTTCTACTGGTTCTTTGAAGCAACTTGCCCCGTAGCCAGAGACAAAGGTGAGTCCTCTGTCTTCTTTCCCAGCAGCACACCTGGGCCGGGTAGTATTTGCAATTACTGTGATTCCCAACCTGTTTTTCTACTAGTGTGTTGTCTGCTACAGAGACGTTTAGCTGTGCAAAGTAAATCTGTCAGCAACAGAGAAGTAGATTAAAATTGTTCCTCAAATTCTTCCTGTGACTCTATTCACCTTCTTCTTGTCATTTTCTTGCATGACACACTACACAAATCATACTGTTAACTACCATCTGAAACCGGCATCAAACATAAAAAGCAACACTAATAATGTGTTATAAATGTATGTGTTATAAAATGATAAGATGATAAGACTATGTGAAGGTGTTTCTGCTGAGCTGAGAGTTGCTCATACTTCCTGTCATGTGATCAGAAAAAAACCACACAGCCTGTCTAGTCACACTTGAACCAGATGTGAACATGTTGTGGTAGCGTGACAGAATGAGCAGCTGGGTGTGAGCTGAAGGGGTTAAAAACACTAAATACTTTTTATTGACTTGCAACATTTATTTAATTTGCCCATTTTTAATAAGTTGTTGCCACATATATTGTATCTTCTCTTCTATTTCACTCATTGTTGCCTTGTAAAACACTTAACAGACTTTGTTTCTCTACGAGTACTTTGTAAATAGAGTTTGTTTGGAGTATTAGCAATGATGTTCATTCATTCATGTATTAATTCTTTTTAATGTTATAGATCCTGGTGTACTGTTTCAGTTTCCAGAGGACTTCAGTGATGAGGTAGCCACTCATGTCTCCTGCTCCTGGAAACCTATAATATTTGTGTATATATTGTCATGTTAAAATGATCATAGCAGCTTGTATTTAGCCAGGCTAGCGGCGTGGCTCCAGGGATTGCAGTGTGAAATGTCTCAACGACTATTGGATGGATTGCCATGAAATTTGGTGCAGACTTTCATGTCACCCTCATGTTAAATTGTAATCACTTTGGTGATCCCCTGACTTTTCATTTAGTGCCATCATCTGGTCAAATCTTTAATGTGTCCAATACTTTGGTTCATGACCAAATACCTGTAAAACTGCTGACCTTCCCATTAGCCTCAGCTATGCTTTGTGTTTAATGCTATTTAGAAAACGATCTCCTGCAAAGATCGCAAACATGGTAAATGCCCGACACTAACATTGTCACTGTAAATATGTTAGCATGCTGACTTTTAGCTCAAAGCGCCACCATGCCTAAGTATAGCCTTACAGAGCCAGTAGCACGGCTGTAAACTGTCTTGTTAGGTGATTTTTTTTCACTTTTCATTTTACACACACAATTCTATCCCACTGTAGGAGTCTTGTCAAACATTACCCAGGTTCTGCTTCCCGTATGACATACAAAGGTGAGTATAAACTGGCTGGATTGCCGTGATTGTCTTTACTCCAGGTTACATTTCTAGCCGGTCAGCTCTTCTGTATGTCCACCTCTCACTACATTCATCTGCACAGAGTGAGGGATGGAGTGGCCGTGCAGCACTTCACATTTGTTTTGACTGACCTTGAGGGATGCCAGCGGTTTGGCTTCTGTCGTCTCACCAACAGCACACACACCTGCCTTTGCATACTCAGGTACATTTGTGTGGATGTGTGCGAGGGGGGTATTGAAAGAGTAATTCTCATGTCAAGTTGAACCATGCCTTTAACACCATGATGAAAACTATTTTTAACCAATTACAGTTATCTTCCATGGTTTGAAGTGTTTTACAAACTTCTCAACAACTTGGCTGATTACCTCACAAAAGGACAGGTGAGTTTCTATTGCTTGTGAGCGATCTTTCTGCTCCTATATTAGTCTCTAATCCACACACTCTTGTATGGGTATCATTAACATAAGGACCATCATCTTCTCAACAGACCAATGAGATGAAAGCGCTGCTGGCTGCGCTCTACAAGCAGCCCATACCACTGGCAGCTGGATCTGTCACTCTGCAGATGGTAAGTCTCTAATTAGCCAATGAGAACCAGGCGTCACACTTGACTTTATGGCTGTTTTTTTTGTCAGTGGTTAGTGTCTTTTGTTTTTTTCTGAGGGAGAGCAGCTATTGGTCAGCACAGAGGTGTCCCATCCTGTTAGATACCCAGGGGGAGAAAAGGGGGTGAGTCCCACAGGAGTTCATGTGGTCTGGATTAACGGCTGAGCAGATACAGACTAACTCCTGCTGGAGAACTTCAGCTGTCTGTGCTTGATGGCTAAACCTGATGTGTGTGGACTAAAACCTTGTCACTCACCCCTCTAATTAAATGTTTAATTCAAACTTAACACAATTTGCACTAACGTCTGCCATGCGTTACGACCTTTGAAACAGTTAACTGTATGTATCCATAACCCATGAATAACCCATGATTGTACTGACCCAGCAGCAAATGTTTTGTCTTACGAGAAATGCCTCCATGTGGATCAAAGCTACAGTTGGTTGTATCTTGTGGATTTGTGCATTTGAAGAGTTTCATTCCAAAATAAGAAATCCTCCACTTGAAAGATACATTTATCATTCATTCATTTAAATCAATAAAAAAAATAGAGAAAATATTATTAAGGTTGTAATATATATGATTTCAATCCTGATTGATTTGGCGACACCCATGGTTACTGTGGTAACAGCAAGTGTGGTTTAATACTACAGATCCAAGAATTTTGGTTTGCATTAGCAGTAAATTATTACAGCTCTGGTACGGCGTAAAGAAAGTGAGGGCAATTTGAATCCAGTGCGGGAATGGCGCCACTAACAATGAAAACTTCTAGTGTATAGGAGAGAGGTAATTAGAAAAAATACGACCGTAAATAATGGGATTAGATTTCATGTATGACTATAACTGTAAGGACATGTTACAATAAGACATTAGCTTACACAATAGTTTGCATCTAACAACAGCATTATTTAATGGATACTGAATTTTGGAATGAAAACCTAAAGTCTGATCCTGTAACTTGTAATGCACACATGTCTGTACGACGTTGAAGCCAGCTGAAAGCAAAAACACTGCCAGTTTTCTCATTTACGTTTTGTTTCATTCCTTTCGATCAGGTTCCATACTTCATTGCTCCAGACCCCAGAAGTCTCCCTTCCATCCCTGAAAATGTGAGTATAGAAGATTTGGGGTTATATCTTATATCCTACAAAGCAGGTGGGGTTTTGTACACAACACGTTGCCCATTCAAACTGACGTGTGTGCGTGTGTCTGTGGGTTTACCAGAGAAACTTGACAGAGCTGATTGTGGCAGTAGATGTGGGGAACCTGCTGCAGCTCTATGCCAGCATGCTGTTTGAGAGACGCATCCTCATCTTTGCCAGCAAACTAAGCACTGTAAGACACACATTTTTGTTCTTCTATTTTTATAGGATTTTATTTACTTCCTGGTACAGAAGCATGTTAATTCTCTGGAAACTCACCCTAACCTATAACCATATTTTATTGGCCAACCCCAACTCTTACCCATCAACATTCACCTAACCCAAGTGAAGACAGAAACCACTTTAGCTTCTGCTGAATGCAACTACATGGAAACCAAACTCACTGCAGCTAGAATAATCTCCATTGTGCTGTGTTGAAGTCACATATTGGACACTATATGTGGCCTATGGCAGATCACACAGGCAGGCTTCTGTGTCCTGTGTGTTGTTATTGTCTAAAACAGTCCTCCATTTTGTGTTGTGTGTAGCTGACGTCTTGCGTATATGCACTCAGTGCTGTGTTATACCCCATGTACTGGCAACACATCTTCATCCCTGTCCTGCCACCCCACCTACTGGACTACTGCTGGTAAGAAGTCTGTCTGTCTATCTGTCTATCTGTCTGTCTGTCTGTCTGTCTGTCTATCTGATGGATTCACACTTTTTTATTTGGTTACAGTGCACCTATGCCTTACCTAATAGGGGTCCACACCAGTCTATCTGAGGTAAACTACTGATTAAAACTATTTCAGTCTACAGTCACTCAAATACTGCCAAACCTATGAATCTACCTGGTTTGACCCCACAAACTGACCGACCCAACAGATCACACTGTGTCTCTGTGTCTCTCCGACAGAGGGTGAGGAGTCGTGGGTTGGAGGAAGTTGTAATTCTGAATGTGGACACAAACACTCTGGAAACCCCCTTTGACGACCTTAAAAGGATACCTTCAGATGTGGTAATAAATACTCTCTGTGTAGGTTCATGTGTGTTTGTGTGATTATATATAAGTCTTTCTGTTTCTCACTTAACACTTAACTGTTTTTATAGTAAGGAAAGTATGACTGCAGTGTTATTTAAGTGAAGTCTGTAGCCTAGTACCGTACGTAAAAGCCCTCCTGTTTGCGTTTATACCACATCTATAGAACTGCAAGGATTAGGAAATTAGACTGATAAAAGATTTAAAAACAACGTTGGCAGTTTGAGATTCAACTTTAACACATGAGGATGTTTCCTCAAACAGTCACCCAGTGCTTGGTTACTGTGTGAATACATTCTGTCCACATTGTAGCAGCTTGAGATTTGGGACTAATCCGTGATGATCTGCATTAAAAGCTCTGCCCCAATAGTTATCAGAAACCCCCCCCCCCAATCAACAATCAAACAAAGGCAAAATGACAAATAAAAGTTTACTCCCTTTTGCACCTTTTGCACTTCTACCTCATCTTATCTTGATCGAATGGTGTCGTCTTAATCATTATCATTGAGCAGCAGCAGCAGCAGTTGCTCCGGATTTATATCACACATACAAATGTAAATATGTTTCCAGATGGCCGGTCTGAAGGTATGTTTGAAGCGTCAGGCGGTGTCTCCTGGCTGTGGTGTCTCAAGGGCCTTCCTGAAAGCTCAGGCTCTGCTGTTTGGAGGCTACAGGGACGCACTGCAGGCTCACAAGGTCAGTCACTCATAGAAAGGCTTATTGCAGACTTTAACACATACATTTTAAATAATAAAAATTACAGCAGTGGAGTAAATAATTAATAGTTTATTAGGATTTTTATTAGGTCATTTCAACATGCAGCTCTGTATGCCTATTAGGTCAAGACAGTAGGCCTATGTGTATTTCTTTTGTTGTGCCTATCTCTCTCTTTCTTTGCAGGAGGGTGAAATGTGGTTCAGTGAGGAGCTGTTTCTAGATCACAAGTCTTCCAGTATGAGGCAGTTCCTACAGAGTGCCATTCATTTGCAGTGCTTCAAACAGGTGCACGCTATGCCTCATGTCGTTTACTGCCCTCTGGTGGACAGATACTGCCATTATAACACAACAGGCTTGTTGGGCAGAGAATTAATAAATCTCTGACAACCATGGATGCAGATTCTTAATTTAATAGACTAGGTGTTGCGCCTATAACAGGTTGCTGTTTCAGACCAAGTGTTTAGATGCTTTACACGATCAAAGCCACAGAATTGTATGGTGGTTAAAATAATTACTGTTAAATCTGTTGTTAAGTCAGTGGGTCATCATGATGACTGAGCATTCTTATATATTTTGATAAAATCATTTAAAAAATGACCAAATATATGTTTTTTAGTTCATTGATGGCCGCCTGGATATTCTGAACAAAGGAAAGGAACCAGATGATCTCTTTGAGGAGGAGATCCTGAAGTGTGAAACAACTGCAGGTGTGTATCCATGTTTTTGTGTCAGTGTTTGTGTGTCAAATTTCCAGTTACTCACTTATCCTCTGTCCTTTGTATTTTTGTTTATTTGCAGGAAGAAGCAAATCTTATCAACAGTTAGTTGGTAATTTAAAGGTAAGTTATTTTCATTTGAACCATGTTATGATTGTTCCCATCTTGATGAAAAGTGCAACACAGATGCATTTGTGCTTTTGACAGAAAGGGGGAGGAGCGCTCATCCTTAATATGAAGTCCAAAGCAAACATGAGGGTGAGTACAAGCCAAGGTGTTTCTGATGGGAGGGGGGCAAGTGAATTCAGTCTGCATTACTAAAACAACTCTCTTCCTAATCTTTTTAATCTCTCCCAGGCCAAAGGTCTTGCCAAGTCTGGTTTGAAAAACCTGCTGATGCACAAGGTGGGTCAGTGTTTATGTGGGTACGTGCTTCGATTGAATCAAATTCTGCTGTGGTTTTATTGTAATACTTGTGCGTGTGTGCGTGTGTGTAATGCAGGGCCACAATGAAGAACACACCCTTCAGAGAGGAGGATCAGTGTCACACCGCCGTGTCCAATCTGACTGCTTGCAGAAACGCCTGCCAATCACACAACACTTTGGGATGGTGAGAGCTTTCTCAAAACAATCCTGTATCTGTTTTAAATATTTCATAAGATTCAAACAGACACCATCCACATATATCCTCACCATTACCTAATCTGTCTATTCTACTGTCCTATACTGCTTCTTTGTGCTATTTTGCCTCTTTTATTGCTCCATTTCTGTCGCTTTATTGTGATTCACCCCATCTGTCACTTCTATTGGGGGATTGTTGCGTTGCCATCCCTTTGCTTTGTTACTCTATGTTGCCTTATGTCAGTCACGTCCCCGGCGGCCTGTTGACAAACCTAGGGCTCACAGAGACAAGGAGAATATGAAGGACACTGGAGATACATGGGATGGGTGAGAGTCAGAGAGAAACTTGAAAAATGGAGAAATGTGGAAAATCCAGGAAAAACGATAAGACTATGCAGCATGCATTTTCTTGTTTGTGCCATTCTGTTTTGTTATCTCTGTGTATCAGAGCTGTGTCGGGACCTGTGGCCGAGCCTGACTCTGAGCTCCAGAAGGATGAAGAAGAGGGGGAAGATTCACTGCTGTGTGACCCGGAGGAGATGGATCTGCTTGGGGAGATCTTTGACACGCTCAGCTCCCGTAGCTCCCATGAGCGCGGCCTGCTGTACGGCACACGCAGCCTCGATCTGTTTGGGCCAGACAGTCATGACTATATCACAAAGGTAAGAAGATGAGGATCTGACGCACACAAATGTGATTTCTGGCTGTTACTGCTGACATCGCCTGTTTTGTTTTACAGCATGGTTTTCCAGGCAACCCCAGCCAGGAGAGCCTGTCTCTGTCCATCAGCGGTAGTGGCAGCCTGCACAGCTGGAATCTGGAAACCACAGAGGAGCTGTCAGACCTGACGGAAAACTCTGATTGGCTGTGCCTGGACACCAGCGTACCAGAGGAGGAGGGGACAGAGAGTCTGCTGGCAGTGTGTGAAATGGGGGAGCAGGAAAGCAGACAGAGGGAGGGCAGAGAGAAACAGGAAGAAGTGAAGGTAGCAATAAATGGGAACCAAGAAGAAGAAACAGACGAAAGAAATAACTTTAAGGAAGTGAAGTTAGAGGAAGAGAGAAAGAAGGATGGTCAGGAAAAGAGAGTGAGTTTTGGGGAGGACCCTATGAAAGAAACAGCTGAGAAGCGAGAGGATGAAAGGCTGAAAGAAAAGAGGGAAGATAAGCAAAATCAGAGTGAGGAGGTAGTTGAGGGACAAGAGGCAGCAAAAGGAACCAATGAAATGCAGAAAGGTGTAGCAAGAGAAGAAGAGGGGAATGAGAACCAGGAGGAAACAGGATCTTTAAACAAACTGACAAAACTGAATCCCCATCTTCCCAACACTGCCGAGGAGGACAATCTGAAACCCACAGCTTCTCCTGGGCCTCAGAGTCTCATTGTTGACCCTGAACCTCCAGCAGGTCAGGAAAAAGGCAGTGAAGACACAATAAAGAAAGTGGAGCAGGAGAAGAGGCAGACCCCCGCTCCTCCTAAAGTGCTAACTGCTGTAGCACGCTTCCAGTCTCAAGCACATAGCCAGGGCTTTCAGGCGAAGTCCATGACCAAGGAATTGGCTGAACATGGGAGAGCTTGCAACACGTTTCGGAGCAGGGAGAATGCACAAACTCAGCCGCCATGTGACTCAAATATATCAGAAGAGAACAACCGCTCAGAGGGGCATGAGGAGGAAGGCCTGCCTCCAATCAAAGTTTCTGAACTGAAGAAGAAATTTGAAGCTTAATGGATAAGGCTGGTGACATTCTAGTTTTTCTTACTATCAACAAATGAGAGGACCCATGAAAAGACTAAAATGAGCAATGTGTACATCTGTCTCTTAATACTTTCAGATTCTTCCTGTCTGTGACTCTCAGCCCTAATCCATATGTTGCTTTTGAAGATCTTGAAAAATGGACTAAATAATGCATTTGTTGGGGACTATTTTCAGCCACAGATTTGATGCGCTAGTGAGTATTTACAGCAGCAGGACGGTGCATGTGGGATTGATTCAAAATAAACTTCAGTGTGTGTTCATCGTAATGAAGGAACATGTCAGCCAGTGACAATGTGGCTCACTGATGTGCTTGTAATAGTTTTTTTGGCCAATATTTTTAAAATAATTTTGGGTCTATTCATGGGATTTGTTGACAATAAGAAAAACATAGAAAATCACCAGACTTATCCTCTGGGGCACAAACTGGCTCACAGGTCACCTTGCCAAAATTTAGCAAATATTTAAACAGATTTTTGTTTATTTGTCTGAATATTGTATACTTGATGATACGACTGGTGAATTGCACTTAGAATTAAGGCAACTAGGCAGCATGGTTGAAATAAATGAATTATATAACAGTGAGGACAATGAATGTTTTGCATACCAGCTACTGTATGACGGCCCCATTTGTCAATTATCCGTGAATATTTTCTACGTGTGTATGTGTGTGGGAGATATGCACTCCATCAGCTACTTACCAACAAAAAACTGACAAATTCATTTTTGTTAAGTCTTCACACAGACTCTGAATAACTTAAACTAAAAATTTCGAACATCTAAGTCATCTCCCCTTGCCTTCAATGCTCCAAGACAGGGGACAGAAAGAGAGCCGTAGCACTGGATGTGCACATTCCTGGTTTATTAACAGAACACCTTGTGTACCATACATACTGGTTTTCATGTTTTTTAATAAACTGAGCTTCTCGGAACTTGACATAAAAGTGCATGACAGTCATTATCAGTGTTTTAATCAATGTCCTTCATAACTGGAAATAATGTAAAACAACGTTTTATATATAAATACACAGAACAGCAAAAATACACTCACCTCAAAAATACAAAATGTACTTCAGCTCATGTGCCCTATGTGCCAGAATAAAAGGAAGTGACTTATTTAGATAAGAGAACACAACAGAAACTCAAATGACACGCATTTCCTCTTTTCATGCAGTGGAACAGGTGATAGAACTGGCAGTCTGATCAGTCTATTTGTTATCACCAAGAATGAGAAGGTGCGGGACAAACAGTGTTCAGTGTGTCTGAAGCTTTCTGGTGCAAAAGACAAACAAGGATCACCCCAGAGGACAGCAGCACAGCGACATCAGAAAAAAGGAGGTATGGGGGTGGGGTGGGGGGGTGAAAGCATGCGAGGCCACTTCTATACGTTCATCAAATGAGGCGTTCTTCTTTGGGCAACGGTAGAGGCAGGCCAGGTTTTTCAGATCCCGCTGCTCTCGTCTGTTTCTTCTCCTCTGAACTGGGCCTGTATGTTCCCTCCATCCTTCTTTTCTTCCTGATCACACACAGCAGCAGCAGCAGAGCCAAGCTGAGCAGAGACAGCACGGCGGACACAAACACAGACACTGTAGGTGGGATTAACACCTGCATCGCCATGGTGACAGACAGCTGGGGATGGAATCACAGACACAGGCCAGGCTGTTAGAGGGGTCGGTAAATGTATAACTCCAGATAAAACCATTGATGATTACATGCAGCATGTCAAATAAAGTCTCTAATGTTTTGGTCCGTAATATTCAAATAATTTCCAAGAAGTTTCCTAGAGAGAACTGTGTCATTTGATACTGAATATGGGGCAATGTGGAATTTGTCTGCACAAAAGTATACAATTCAATATGTATGGAGAATAACATTCCTAATAATATGAATAAATATTTCCATGGGTTTAAACAGCTTTTCTTTTGAGGGAAGTCATCTTTTCCCTATACTTGGTATCAAAATACATAATTCTTTCCAGGAAACTTCCTAGGAAATTACAGACCCATAAAATAAAGAGTTACTAAAGTCTCCCTCACAGGAAACAGCTAGACAGGGATGAGATCATACCACAGTGTTTAGTCTGAACTCACCTCCCTGAGGAATTTAAAGTATGTATCGATCAGATCTGTGAGGCCTGTGTTCTCACATCTCGACCAACACAGCATCAGTTAGATAGAAACAACAGTGGGGCATCTGAAAATAAATAAATAAAAAGCCCAATCAGGGGTTGATCAAATGGGTCTCACCATCAGGAAAAGAAAAGAGAAAACACATACATAATTTAGGTTAGTCAGCATTAACTAATAGGAGTTCTATAGGGCATTTCCTCAGAAATCAATCACTTTCTGACCTCACCCCTTTCGACTTGAACACATTTTTTCCTACATGTTAAGCTATATGGGAGAGTGTTAGAATGGGATTTGGTTAACCAGAATGACCAACCATTCAGGAGACAGGGGGCCTCAAAATTGACCCATATTGGACTCACACAAACATATCATCATCATCACCACCACCATCTCAGGTAAATGTATTAAGTATGTGCAAGACTAAATACAGCTGCAAAAAATGACTGTTCAACTCAATATTAATTAATCTGCGGATTATTTGCCTGATCCATTGAATAATGATTTGGTCTATAAAATATCAGAACATTGTAAAGAATATCCATCACAATTTCCTAAGGCCAAGTTGACATATTCAGATTCCTTTTTTGTCCGGCATGTCTGGTGCAGACAGTTACAGCCTAAAAACCCCACAGCTGGATGACCTGAGCGACATGAAAGCAACTTAACTGTCAAGGAAATGCTTCTTTCAGGCCTCTGAGAGCTTCGAATACCAGGAGAAAGACCTTATCAACTAACACCAACTGGAAGATAGCTAAAATGTTTAAGAGGAGTAATTATGTCTCTGCCAGGACTTAGTTAAGATAAAAACAGCAGTATTTTGGATAAGTTAGAAGACTAGTTGCGCTACAATTCTCCTTGAGAAAAAAAATGGCTCTACATTATCTTCTTCAATATAATTTAGCAACACCTGAAAGTATGGACTTGAAAGTTACCACAGAGTTCACAGCAGGACTGTTTTTTGGATTGCATTAGATGCCTTTAGGGTGTTGAAGTTTCTACTCAGCGAGTGTATTATTGCCAAAAGTCCAACAAAACGTCACTAAAACTTACAGTAGTGGAGGTAGAAAAAGAAGAAATATTGATTTATAGACTACTGTTTGAGCTGGACAATCAATGCACAAAAAGCATTAGAGCTGAAACGATTAGTCAATTAATCTATCAATCTATCAAGAGAAAAAGAATTGGTGACTATATTTTGAGTCACTTTTTGAACAAATATACCAAAAATTTGTTTGTTCCAGCTACTCAAATGAGAGGATTTGCTGCTTTTCTTCCTTTTATTTAATAGTAAATTAAACTTATTTAGGTTTTAGACATTTCCAGACAATTAAGGACGTCATCTTGGGCTCTGGGAAGCTGTGATTGTCAGTTTTCTTTATTTTCTGACACTTAACAGACAAAACCAACGAGAAAGCAGATTCAAAGATAATGAAAAGTGTTGGTTGCAGCCCTGAAATGTTAAACAGTTAAATGTAATAAATAAATTACATCTTTACAGTGCCTGCATTGCTAAAATTAGTCTATTCCTTAACATGTCATAACCTTTGTGACTGGGATCTATACATTTTATATTTTTGTATACATTTGTGAGAAAATATTCTACAGGTGTGCAACTCTCATTGCATGGATGTGCAAATTTTGTTCGTGACTTCACATTTTTTATACCGGTGTGTGAATGTGTTTTGCACCATATTCACTGCAGCAACTGTAGCAAAAATGTGAGCGTATGATTTTCTTAATTTGTGATTCATTGCATAGGATTTGTGCACCTGCAATGAAGAATTTGAGATGGTGTAACTGCTGTGTTGCGTTTGTGGGAGAGAAAGAAATTCTACAGGTTTGCTACTTTGTAAAGCATTTTTCTCTGTGACTTCAAATTTACTGTTACACATGTGTGACTATTTTCTACAACTACAAATTCCACTGTCACAGGTGCTCAGGGGTTTTGCACCAAATATACCTTCATAAAGAAACACCGTTTACCCAATTCAGACTCTGAAAAGGCCAATTTTCTCCCTAATCCTCGATAAACTAATCACACACTGACACACCCACCAAAATTTTATATTGTCACAGGCGGATGCATGTCTCTGCACGGCGGAATGCAGCAGGTCCTGCGCCACCTGTTTAACCGGTGCCTCCTCAGCTCAGGTGAGGCTGCGGCTGCTGCTGCTGCTGAAACCGCTGATAGGTAAAGAAACGAAGGAGTTCCTGCAGGCTCTCATGACGCTCAGAAACTGTTTCGGTTGTAGCTACGTGTTGTTTTCTTTTGAGGGGATAAATGTGGTAAATTCAGTGAGAGTTACCTGCCGGTTATTGAGCGTCCAGGTGAGGTGACCAACGTGCCCTGTGGTGACTCCTGGTTCAAAGCAAGATGCTCCGGGAAACCGACAAAACTCATAATCCAGTCAGGGGTCGATGTGTTCGCGGGATAGCAGAAACGATTTACTCCCACGCTCGCCTCTCTACCTGTCCATATGAAAATGAGCCTGGTCACGTGTTCCATCTGCGCCAATCAGAAACAGCTGCTTATCTCTCTCTCTCTCTCTCTCTCAATTCAATATGCTTTATTGGCATGCATGTAACGCAGACAATATTACTAAAGCATCAGGTAATAATGAGATTTAAAAAAATAAATAAATAAAAAAGGTACAATTCATAAAATCAAGAAAATAGCACAAACCTTATATACACATATGTGTGACTGGAAGTGTGTGTTGAAGTTTAGTTTGTGTGTGTGTTTGTGTCTTCTTTTTATTTTTTTGCCATCAAATAGTCCACATTTTAATATTTTCTTGTCTTTTCTTAATTTTCTATTTGTTTTAACACAAATCACAGAGCTCAGTACAGAGCATTTGGATTGATTGTGTTTGCCTTGACAAACAAATGAACAAATCATCAATCACTCTGATATCATGAAGGCTTAGGTTTAATAATTAGAGAAAGGCCTTGTGCAACAACAAGATGTTAAGCCAGGTTACTGTTTTGAACTTTGCTTACTGAAGGTTCACTGTGGCTATATGTGCCTGACTGATAACTGTTCACTTTCTGATTCTTATCTGTAAAGAATGTGAATTAAAATGCTGCTATTGAGTTACAATTAACTGAGTTAAAGTAAAATTACTAACTTTAAAAAAAGATTATGGCTATACCGCCCTTACAGTTTGAATGTTGTGTGAAGGAATAGTTTGACATTTTGGGAAATATGATTATTTGCTTTCTTTTCAAGAGTTAGATGAGAAGATCAATACCGTTCTCGTGTCTGTCCATTAAATATGAAGCTACAGCCAGCAGCTGGTTAGTTTAGCTTATTCATCCATCAGCACCTCGATGAGCTCACTAATTAACATGTTTTAAGAGTAAAAAAACAACACAATGTGGTTTTATGGGGGGTTATGAGCCATGCATTTCCTGGAGTCGTCACAGTGAGGAAAAGGCCTTGTGCTAGTTTGGCTGTTTCAGCTGAAAACAATATGCTTTCTGGCCTGACCTACTTTCATTATTACTAATCAAACAAACTTTGTTCATGTCCAAATAGGACTCCTGACGTGCAGAACAAAGACACACTATGGCTGCTCTAGGCTGAACTAGGGCTTATCAGAAGTTAAAATGAAAATAAGAATAAAACCTTAGAGCAAAGACAATGTCTATTGTTATCCACGAGTTACACAGAGAAGCTTCCTTTTATTAGCAGATCTTTTCATGTCAGTTGTGAGTATTACCCTGCTGTTGGATGTGAGCTCTAAAAGGGTAAAGAAAAAATCTAAGATCACTATATTAATCAATCATTAGGTAATGATTAGTATCTGTGAATCAGAATAATTGTCAGGGTTAGCCATCTAGGCAGCAGGGAAAGGACCCAAACGCAGATGGGACAGGCAGACTGGTGCAGATGGATGATTTATTTAACACAAAATAAACTACAAAACGGCAAGACAAGCAGGGACACAAGGAACTCAACATGGAAGTCAGACGAGCAGGAAAACTGAGACACAGGGAGAGAGAACCAACAATGAACCAACAAGGAACAAAGGGAGAGGACCGGTATATATAGAGAAATATAGAGAGTAATGAGGCACAGGCGAAAACAATCAAAACTGGCGGGAAAACAAAAACAGGAAAGTAAAAAGCACACAAGAAAACAAGAACCGTGATTACAAATAAATCAGGAAATAACAGCAACAACACACACAGTCCACACAAGAGTCCTTGGGATCATGACAATAATGACCACTTTCTTCATCAGTCGTTCCTGATTAGCTCTGAGCCAGTAGCCACTCATTCATTACTAATTACTTAATAATTAGTTACTCTTTTTGTGCACCCCCAGGTAAAGTGGTAGATCATACTGAGTAGGTTAGCTACAATGCAGTAATGTAGTTACTTTATGAAAGTTTTGATTGGATTTAAATAGTTTAATAGTTGTAAAGTCCAATTAAAATGTCCATTCTGTTCCAGAAAACAAAACGATCATTTTAGAAAACATCATAAATGCAGAATAGCATATTTTTCTGTACTTTTGCAGAAAACTGTATATTTAAAAGTTAGTCAAACATGTAAACCCTCATTGATCTTTTTCCTCAGAGCTCAAACAGTTTTTCAACTGCTGCTGGGAAATCATGTGTGTCTGTGTACAGAAACACTTTGAGAGGAGGACAGATGCAACAGTAGTGAGGTGAAGTGGAGGTGTGGGGAGGAGGGAGAGTGGATAAAAGGAGGGTGCTGCAGAGCGACAGTCTACATTGACAGCAGATCAGGATCAGGCAGGAGGATGAGTAGGACTCTGCTGTGGCTGGTGGCCTCTCTGGCCTTTGCCTCTCTCACTTCTCTGGCTGATGGAGCTCCATTGTAAGTAGACCAGCCTTACCTTTATACATTCCCAATGAGTTTGAATTAATTCATGGAAAACTGAGCTAAAATATACTGTTTGTTTGTTTGTTTGTTCAGCTTCCTGATATTCAAATTGTTATTGCTTAAACTGTAATAGGAGCAACAACAATATCAGAGGTTTGTTGCATTTATATTTAATTTAAAAAGTGTGTGAACACAAATATTAGTTTCCCATTTCACCTGTGTCTTACATAATGAGGAGCTGTAGTTCAGTTTGCAGTTTGTGTTACATAAGTCAAGGTATTGTGGTCTTTCAGATGCCAGTAAGTTCACCTAAGTTTTGTTCAGAGTTTGCACAGTGATGTATTATGCCAGACACATCAAACAGAGTCTGGAGCCATGATGAAATGTTGCATTGATCCAGTGCTGGATCGCAATCAAGATAATCAATAGATTACTCATTATGTGTGAAGTCCATGCTGGAGCTCATGTTCCTCATCTGAGCAAATATGTTGTTTTTCTTTGGTAATTTGGATGAATTGAAATTTTAACACACAGGCTCTAAGGCAGTGGTTCTCCACCTGCGGCTCGGGACCCGTCAAAGGGTCCCAAGATAAACCTGAGGGGTCACAAGATGATTAAAGGAATAAGTAAGAGGATAAAAACATTTCTGTTGTACAAAATGATGTTTATTTTTTCAGAATATTCTCTCAGTTTAGCTTTTTTTTCTTGGGAAATACTGGAAATGTTCCCCTTTTCAAGCACATAAAAATCATTCAAATGAAACAAAATTTAAAACTCACACTCATGCCCTCAATAAGCTGTGACAATGAAGACAAATGCACATTGTACTTCATTTTAAAGGGTCACACGCAAAACATGTTGGGAAGCACTTCTCTGAGAGATCCATGCATCAAACCTTTGTACAAATAAACAAACAAATGCATCTGTAAATCATGTATAAACAGTGTCCAGTACTATGTGTGTGGTTTATAGTGCCTCAAATACATATTATGTCCTGTTTGTATCTTCCTTTTACTTTTACTATGCCTGCCTCAGAAAATGGCCCATGGGTATGAATAAAGTTTTTTTAACTGAAATGAATTGAATTTAGTATAATTCAAAAGAACATGTTTGTCAGTAAGTACATCCTAAACAGCATGTGCTCCTTTCTGTACAATGACTACACTCTCTATCTTTCTCTCTCGCCGCTGCTCTGCAGGAAGGTGATGTCTGCCCCCAACTTGTTGTGCGTTGGAACAGCAGAAAACATCTTTGTGGAGTGTCAAGACTGCACAGGAGGAGACATTAGGGTTGAAATCAGAGTGATGAACCATCCAACAAAAACCACAATGCTGACATCCACATCTGTGACCCTCACCAGTGCAACAAACTTCCAGGAGCTGGGACAAATAACGGTAAATGAAATACTGTTACTGTATATGTTACAGTTATTTGGCTTCATTTTCCATCATGACCACAGACAACAGGTCTAGAATCCAGAAATGCACATGATATTCTCCGTCCTGCTCCTCACGCGCTGCTTGTGTGTCTTTACTGGTTTCAGATCCCTGTTGGTGACTTCAGTAAGGATCCCAGCATGAAGCAGTATGTGTACCTGCAGGCTCAGTTCCCTGACCGACTGCTGGAGAAAGTCGTCTTAGTGTCCTTCCAGGCTGGGTACATCTTCATCCAGACTGACAAGACCCTCTACACCCCCGACAGCAACGGTGAGTCCAGTACTACATCACTGCTGAGAAACACAGACTTGCCCTTGTGAAAATTTCAGTCTTGATTGAATGCAATGGCAAAGCACAACAACATTTCAGAAAACGCAACTGCAAAAGAGAAAACGTAAGACTTCCGAAAACATGAAATAGCTTTACAACATGATTACTCAATTAATAATAGAAAATAAACAATCATTCAAATTGTCCAGACTTTAATAAATGCTGTAAATGTGTACCGTACAGTGAAAACATTGTCACTGAACATTATTGAGCATTTTGAACATTTGTACTGGGACGAGACAAAATTATATTACAAATTATAATCAAAATGATTAGGTTAGGTTCAATGTGTGTACAGCACTGCAACATACTGCTCCGTAAGACCAACACGGAAATCATCAAAGCAAGTTGTTGCTGTAATAATCAAATATGAAGCACATCTTTGAACGTAGAGTTGTTTTCTTGTCTCCTCTCAAATTTGGCAAAAAAGTCCGCAAGGCACATTTTAATCTGTTAATCGTATTGTTAAAGTACATCATTTGTGTTTAAACTGTTTAAGGTAAACATGGCATTTTATATTACTTATACATGTCAAAATATCGTATGAAAGATTTATAGCTTTTATTCAGGACTTTTTCAAAAAAAGTGGATCTGAATGTCACCAGAAGGGAAACAGGGAAATGAATAGGGAAATACTGATTTATTCTGACTATTCAGATTCTGACTATTCAGATTCAGATTTGATTTTCTAATGATACAATCGGCTTATAAAGCATCCTATTAATTATGTACACAGAATATTCAACTCCGGAGGCTGATGCCAATGAACTGAACAAACCACTCTGGACTGACCCCTTGTTTTTGATCAGTTTTGTTAAAATAATACAAAATATGTATGCAATGTGTTTTAAAGCACTTTATTCATTGATATGAGTTTACCATTCATAAAAAAATTAATTATAAATTATAAACTCATGTTTTTTGTTGAAAAAAAAGGTCATTTTTACTGTTAAGTGGTTTCTTGTGTGATAAATTACACATAATAGAGTATTTTAATCATTTTTTAAATTTCTAATGATTTGTGCATTTAGCGTAGAAATCCAACATTACAATATTTTTTGTCTTTTTGGAACATAATTGGGTTCTGAACGGCTTAATATTATAGTCACACAGTATGCTATTCTAGATTCTGTTAAGGTGTTGAGAGTGTATTTGTTATTTGACGGCAGATAAACAAGATTTAAAAAGTGTTGAAACTCCAAGCACAGCCTTGTGAAACATACCCTTTCCTCTTATCAGCTGCATGGTGTTTGGCTATATGTGTGTTGCCTAGCAAAGCAAGCAGTTGACAGTGGACATGGAATATGTGATATAATATAAGAGTGCTTCACTTTCTGTCTCTCTGTCCCTCTCTTGCAGTCCAGTACAGGATATTTGCAGTGAGGCCTGGTATGGAGCCTGTGGAGAGGGATAGTGATGCTTCAGTTGCCATTGAGATTATGGTATTGTACTGTATCTTTAATAAGTAAAGAACTGATAATATAGTAATATAATCAGGTTTCACTGGGAGTACAAAGTCTCTTGAGGAGTTCCCAAAACATGATCACCTAACATTAATATGTATATTAATGATGGCTAACATAGCCAAAACATCCATCCAGCAAAGGACTCACTGTGCATAGTCTCCCACAGGAGCCATGTGAAAATACATCCATACACATGTTGCACATAATGTGACCTCTCCCTCAAAAAGAAACATGGGGGAATTTTAGAAGTAACTTAAATCAGTCAGGGGAAGGATCAACAACACAAGATATATAATGTTAGTAGAAATTTTCTAAAGAAATATGAAAATTGGTGAAGCTCACTCTTAATAGCTGTTTAATGTTTTTTATTTTTTATTTAGAACCCTGACGGCGTCATTTTACTACCTGCTCTCATCTCTCTGGAATCAGGGATCTACTCTGGAAGTTACAAACTTGGTGAAATTGTCAGGTGAGTTATTTCCCAGTGTCCCAACATGGGGGGAGGATTCCAAACTCCAAAAACCTCCATGTAATCATGGCTTTCAAAAAAAAAAAATAAAATTTGGACAAGGTGAGCTCATAAATTGGCTAGTTAAATTTATTATTATTAATAAGCAGCAGATTGCCCCTTTTATGCCCATGTTACCGAAACTATTCATTTAAAGCGCAAAGTAAATATGAAGGCTGTTCCTCTGCTCCTCTGCTCCTCTGCTCCGTTCTCCTCCATCTTCCATCTGGGTACAGTACTAAGACTGCTCTTATTAAGGTCCTGAAAGATATTCATCTACAACTGATCCACAAGATTTCAGTCCTTGTCCTACTGGATCACGGACAATACTGCTGGACAGTAAAACTGTGTTGGACTCTCAGACACAGTCCTAGTGGTTCAAGTTATACAAAACCATAAACTTGCTGTGTCATGCCCTTTAGGTTTAACTCCAGTGTCAGTTTGTCACAAATGAAGTATATATGTGAAGTGGGAATAAACTGTGGACATACTCTAAATTCTCAGCACACACATCATATCATATCACACTCTGTATAAGACATAAAAAAACCTATGCCTCTGAAATCTGAATGGGACCTCTTTGTTACCTTTAGTCACAAACCAAATGTCATCGTTTCATGAATATTTTAAACCTTTGTTTGACTGTTGAAATATGTGTTGTTGTGTGTGTCTGTGTGTAGTACCGGACTGTGGAAGGTGGTGGCGAAGTTCCACAGCAACCCACAGCAGAGTTATTCTGCAGAGTTCGAGGTCAAAGAATACGGTAAGTCCTCCATTACCTGCACTTCTATTTAAAACTTACATGAACCTTTTACATTCACTTACCTTTTACCTGATTGGACACAAAAAAACTCTTTAATATTTCAGTGCTGCCCAGTTTTGAGGTTAAACTGACGCCTTTGAACCCCTTCTTCTACGTGGACAGTCAAGAGCTCACCATCAACATCAAAGCTACGTATGTGAAGGTTTTTGTTTTGTGGCTTTTGAGATCAGATTTGACTGGTAGATTGATTTGAGGAGAAAATAAAGGGGGTTATTCAGAGGGTTGTGTTGTCTTCTCTTGATTGTTGGGTTAATCACTTACTTGTGGTTTTAGGTATCTGTTTGGTAAAAAAGTGGATGGGATGGCCTACGTGGTATTTGGGGTTATGCATGAGGGTGAAAAGAAGAGCTTTCCCAGCTCTCTTCAGAGAGTACCGGTTAGTACATACTTACACTTTTAAATCTTCTCTGTCTGTCAGTCTGCCAGTTGATTGGTCAGTCTGTATTGTATGTGTCTGACTTTTATCTTTCGTGCTCTTTCTCCTGCAAAAACAAACTAAAACAAAGACAAGAACAAACTTCAAACTTGCTCTACAGTTTGGCCTCACCAGTGCCAAAACATCTGCAAGACTTTGAAAAATGTCTGGGATTTGACTGTTTTCCACATGTCTGCAGTATTTCAGCTAAATTGTTGGATTCACATCTACAAATACATTAGTGATAGTTAGATTTATTTCAGGATAAAATAAGAATTTACACATTCAGAAAAAGGACCCACCAGCTCTTCACTGGCTGTATTTCAAGATGCATTTTTATATTATGTCACATTAGATTGAGAGAGGTAATGGAGTGGTTACACTGAAGAGAGAGCACACCACACAGACCTTCCAAAACATCCACGACCTGGTGGGGGGCTCCATATACGTAGCTGTCAGTGTGCTGACGGAGAGCGGTAAGACAGAGAGACTATGTGTGCATGTATGTGTTTTTATACGTGAAATGTGTTTTATCGTATGTGAATCATAACTGATTCAGCTGTCTCAAAATAACAATCAGTATTATGAGTGTTACCATTACCATCATGGGCTTTGTTTATTATGTGATTTAGGTAAGAAGACAAAGTCCATTTAATGTTTTATTGCTCCTTATGTGGTGATTTAAAGGCTTTACTTTATAATAAAATGTCCTCCATCTCTGCTCACCTTTTCTGGTTGGATGAATATAAAAGACTTGAGTTGAGTTTTAGGAAGGGAGCCTTTTTGTGACAGATTTTATTTGTAGAGATCACAAGAGGGGTAAAATGTTTTTGAAATACATGATTGTGATGTGCAACAGGTGGTGAAATGGTGGAGGCAGAATTGAGAGGTATCCAGATTGTCACATCACCTTACACCATCCACTTCAAGAAGACGCCCAAATACTTCAAACCAGGAATGTCCTTTGACGTAGTGGTAAAGTACTTATTTACATTTACATTTATGTATAATGACATTCAGGTTAAATTCCATTTAAAAACAATAAGATTAATAAGACAGTGAGATGATTTCTGATAGGTCAGCTGTTTGTGTCTCTGATGGCAGGTTGAAGTTGTGAATCCTGATGACACTCCGGCACGAGGTGTTGCAGTGGTGGTTGATCCAGGCCAGGTGCAGGGCTTCACCGCAGCCAATGGCATGGCAAGGCTTACCATCAATACAGAAGCAACGACTAACATACTGACAATCACTGTAAGTCTCTGAATGTTTTTCACCCTTTTTGCATCACAGCCTGTTTGGAAAATGGAAGTTTAAACCTACATTAATCAATGTTTTTGATATTCACTTGTTGTGGTGAAATCAAGCAGAGTTATCACCCAACTCTGCAGCTCTATACAGATTTTAGCTTCCTTAGCTTATTGCTGTGGTTCTGTGACACATTTACTGTACAGTATGTGAATGGTGAACATACTGTAGTCGAGCATCTTCAAGCTAAAGACCAGGATATCTTTGGTGGATAACAAAACAGCTAAAAGGAGAATGAATATTGTGCTTTAATGTCATCACTGCATAGATTTTCAAACCAGTGACTATATACAGTATGTCTGTAGAATTGTTTGATTTTCATTTATCTTTTTGCATTACAGCAATGTTTGGCAGATGCAAAAACAAAACATAAGAAAAAGAATAGGGTAGGCTACAGCTGATGGAAACAGTACAGTAATTGTACTGAGTCAACTTATTGTCGTCTTCTCTGTTCTCATCAAGTGATGTTGGCCTATTTGGGTTTATCTCTTTTTGGTTTTTTATTTAATTATTTTATTCTGTTTGCAAATTTCCCTTAAAGGTCAATTACATTTTGAAATGTAATGCTAGGCTAGGTTGTGTTTGCTTAACTGTGTGCATTTAATTGCAGGCAAGGACCAATGATCCTCGTGGAACACAGGCATCAGCCACCATGACAGCTCTCCCATATACCACTAAAAGCAACAGTTACATCCACATAGGTGAGGGACTTCCTGAAATGACATCAGATGGTAAAGTCAGTGGTGATGGTGGTGGCAGTGCTGCCTAACTACCATGCACAAGACCCCTCTAAATGTCTAGCACTAATTGTGGAATGTTGTTATTACAGGTGTGGATGCAGCTGAAGTTGCATTAGGAGAAAACCTGAAAATTAGCCTCTTCTTTAACAGGCAGGAAAATGCACAAAATGACATCACATTCCTGGTGAGCAATGTTTTGCACATGTACATTTGTGCGTTTGTGTACCTGCATGACTGTTTGTGTTGCTTTCAGCAGTCTGTGTAGTACATACACTCATATTTGATAAGTACTGACGTGTAAATCTGTGTCCCCAGATCTTAAGCAGAGGTCAGCTGGTGAAATATGGCCGTCACAAGACAAGCTCACTCATTTCCCTGATGGTGCCCATTACCAAAGAAATGCTGCCATCTTTCCGCATCATAGCCTACTACCATACAAATGACAATGAAGTGGTATCAGACTCTGTTTGGGTGGATGTCAAAGACTCCTGCATGGGCTCGGTGAGACACACAACACTGATGTAGCAGAGTTAAACTAATTTAGTGGATAAACAAGATGCACAAACTGATGAAGTTAAAGGCATATATACAAATCTGCTTAATTTTATGCAACTGCTTTAGCAAATACAAATCTGTTCTTCCTTCCTCCTTTAGTTGAAGTTGGAACAAGTCGACCCCACTCCATCCTATGAGCCTCGCAAGACTTTTGTTCTGAAGGTCACTGGAGACCCAGAGGCCACAGTGGGACTGGTGGCAGTTGACAAAGGCGTCTACGTCCTAAACAACAAGCACCGCCTCACCCAGAAAAAGGTAATTTCTTTAAAAGTTTTTGAAAGAAGGTCAGTTTAAGGCTATAGCGTGTCGACTGAGGTGAGAATGTTCTGGCTAGATGGGGCCTTTCTGTGTGGAGTTTGCATGTTCTCCCCAGGTGCTCTGGTTTCCTCCCACATTTCAAATGTGGGCTGTGTGAGCTGGCTCCAGCGTGTGTATATATGATATACTGTATATGTGTAGAATTTGAAAATCACAGACTTTGGTGACAAAAATCGACAAAGACTCCTTGATGTAAAACCTGACTCAACATGATGTTGGTGATATTGGTAGCATAAACATTGTCTCACCCTTATCCATGTTTACTTGAGTAAAAGTAAAATTACTGAGTTTTTACAAATTCTTGATAAAATTCAAACACTCACCTGCATAACTAAGTCTGGTTGTATTTGTGTGTGTATAACTTCCACTTTGCTCAGGTGTGGGACATTGTAGAGAAGTCCGACACAGGCTGCACACCAGGTGGAGGAAAGGATGGTATGGGTGTGTTCTACGATGCTGGGCTGTTGTTCGAGTCCAGTGCTTCTGGGACTCCCTACAGACAAGGTGATACTTCTTCACTGTCCGCTCTTTTCCTCCTTTTACTAGTCTCATTCTAAACAGCTATGTTTGAGTTTACTGCTCATCATTATCTTTAAGCATCTCTAAGCAATGTAGAAGCAAGCAAGTAGCAAACACACAACTTTAGTCACCTGTCAAATAAGCAAACACTCCACCAAACATACTCCTCTCTAAGTCTTGAAATTAATTATTGAAAGTATGAAAGTATTGCAATAATGCACACTGATTTTTTTCAGGTTTCTAAAGCATTGTTGTCCTTTTTACAGCATGAAATTCAGCTGAAATGATGAAGAGAAGTAAAGTCATTTTAATGCAGGCTGGTTTTTGAGGTTAGGCTGTTATAAATTAAAGTAACAACAAGTTTCAAATATTCTATTACAGACTTGCAGTTGGCCATTTTGTGGGGCTAGCCCACTTCCTCTCCACTTTTTCCACTAGCAAACATCCACTAATCACTTTACAGTAATATACAGAGGATACGGCTACATCATATTTTGGCTTTGTCGTGGTTACCACAGAGGATTGCCATTCTCTGGTCAGTGTCCATAAAAATTCTCTGTCCCTCACTTCTCTGGTGAGGATGAGTATGGTTCTCTTGCGTTCATTGCAAGCATTTGCTGAGAACATTTCAAATGATTCATGCCAGAGAGTCCAAGGAACCAGCAGCTCACCAGGCAGCACCAAGATGGGAAAGAGAGGTGGGAACATAAACTCCATCCTCATCACCAATGTTACGTTACAGTACGTTTAATAGCTTGCGGACTTCGTGGCTCTGTTTCACACGTTACTTTTATTGTGTGTTGCTCATACCAACTCTCGCTCAAACATAACAACCTCCTTTATTACAAACTAACCATCCCAGAGAAACTACAGCCACAACTAGTGTGGCGAGGTGGAAATTGCGACTCTGCTGATTTGAATCCTTTCATTCAGTTCAGTTCAAAGATTTGTAGTCACTGCCTATGTAGTTAAGCTCAGTGGTCGCATAACTGTTCAAATGAACTACAGTACATTCGTCGCAAGTGATCAGGATAATAGTTTAGCAACCATTTTTTTTACGACTGACTTATCAGACAATGATTGTTTCTGTGGCTTTTGCAGTCTAACTGGGAGTGTAATGGTGAGTGTATTCATCCCAAATCGTTTGGTGCAGGACATTCGGTTCGGTAGCTATGCCCTCTGACGCAAACAGTAATTAGCCTTTTGTCAAAGTAGTTTGTTTATGCGAGCAAATTGGTTCATTTATCATTTCTTAATAGTCTTTATTTTTCTTTGAATATTCCTTATTTCCTTTAAGGTTATTAGGTTTAAATGGGTCTTGAGTTTCTTTGCTTTGAATGTTCCTTTAAAGTTGTTAATTACCTTTGGGCTCTTTTAAAATACCAGTTTTAGTCAGTCCCTCGGTTTTTTTCTAATAATGCATTTGTAAAATCCATTCTGCTGATACCATACTGTTTGAACACAGGGACATTACTGAGTCACTGTGTCAAATGACCTCTCCCTTATTTTAACAGTATCACATCACAGATACCATGCAGACTGGGTTTATACTTGTTGGGTTCTGTTTAAGAGCTAATCTGTTTTGCATTTCCAGATCTGAATTGTCCGGCACCCAGCAGGAGGAAGCGAGCCAGCACTATAATGGACGTCAGAACCAGCTTGGGTAAGAATCATAGCTCAAATTACCCAGTAAACACATATCCAGTGAACTTCTGCATGGCAGTTCAGGATCTCCAAAATGTTTCCAGGATATCTGACTTTTAAAATATGTGGCAGCAGGTGAAAGTAGACAGTTAATACTGAATTAAGAGAAGCTATTGTGCCATGTGATTTCAATTGTTGTGACTGTGTTCTAGTCAGATTGTTTAAGCCTGCTTTCATGCTCAAACCATTTAATGTAAGTAAATTGTATATTGTGTTGTCTTGCCATCAGTTCCTACAAATGTCATTAAATATTATTTTTTTACTTTATTTTTTAACTTAATTTCTTGACCTAATTTCACTGTGTTCATTTTCTGGATCAGTTGCTTGGTTTTGAACAGCTAATACGTGAACAATTTGCAACTTTATGCAGTTTTTCCTTCACACACAGAAAAAGCCACACACATGGATTCCTCCTCTAGTCTAAATGGCTAGTTAGAGTTAAAAGAATTGCGACTTGCTAACCTCTGGGTAGGTGTTGAACAACACAAGGTCTATTCCAGGAAACGTATTGCAAGTGACAAAGAAAATATATATATTTTTATCCAGTGCCGTTTCTGCCACGATCCAAGACCAAACAAACTGAGCTTGTAAACTTTTAGTGCAGGTCATGACAGTATTTATTGGAATGTGTGTACACATTAAAGACACATTAAAGATCTATGAGTTAGATGAATAGAGTCTGCAGATTATGTGGTTGTTGAATAATTTTGATTGTGTCACACTTACCCATTTCTTCAATCACGTTCAGCCCAGTTACGGCCAGCAGTATCTTTTCTGTGTGAATGTGTCAGTCCAGATCACTGGTTCCCAAACTATTCTGTTGGGCCCCTCTTTCATTTTGCAGATAAAGCTACTTTTACGACTATTCAAGTCACATGATGCGTTTAAAATACTAACCAATGAAACAGACGTGGATGGGATTCAAAGGGATTCAAAATAGTAATGGAGCTCAAAACAACATAAAAACAGTTACATTTTCAGGTTGCCACATAGAAAAACAATTTCCATTTCCATTTCTACTTTGCACTATGTTAAAATGATGTTGTATTCTACAAACATTTTACTTTCCATTTATACATTACCACTCTTCATTTATTTTAAACCACATATTCTCACCTGTGTCTCTCTTTCGCAACCCTCTTTCTTTCCAGTGAGTCAATACAAAGACGAACTACAACGTGAGTGTTGTTTGGATGGCATGAGGGACACCCCCCTTTCATACACCTGTGAGAGGCGCACAGAGTACATCGTGGATGGTGCAGCCTGTGTGGAGGCCTTCCTGCACTGCTGCAAGGAGATGGAAAGCCAGCGAGCTGATAGGAAGGTTGAAAATCTCCAACTGGCTCGCAGTAAGAGACGGGGACAAGGGATGACGGAAGCCCTGGGCGTTTATTCTCCATGTTCAACAATCAGAATAGTAACCTTTTTAATAACAATTTAGGTGAGACGGATGCCGGTTACGAGGAAAGCAATGAAGTTGTTTCTCGCACACAGTTTCCTGAAAGTTGGTACTGGTTGGATTTCAAACTGCCTTCTTGCCATGAGAAAACATCTGACTGGTGAGGCAACAGAAATATGCACACACAAAAATCATGCTACCACTAAAATTTCTTATAAGTTCTTTTGTCACTGAAACTAATAACACTTTTCTTTGTTTCAGTGACACCACATCAGTTGTGAGACATGTTCGTTTGCAAGACTCAATCACAACCTGGCAGTTCACTGGCATTAGTCTGTCAAGAAATCACAGTGAGGATTCTGTTTCTTTGCATGACTTGACTTTTTCTTTCTTTTTCTTTACATCAATTGTGCTGATAAGGGCTTTCTTTGAGCAGATAACTGTAAGGTTTCTGGTTTGATTCTGTCCCAATCCCTTGTTGTATATCTCCTCTCTGTCACCACATTTCCTGTCTGTTTCAACTGTCAGCTGTCAAATAACGTCAAAATACTGAGGCTTTGCTGTAATGTTCCACTATTTGTTTGTTAGATTGATATTTGAATCTCGAAATCAGTACTCGAACCAATGTTTGTTTGTTTGATGAATCTTTCAGTCTTATAGAAGAGTTGTAACAACATCTGTCATATATATGGATTTTTACATTATGTGCACACACAGAGACATACAAAAATATATGATTCAGTGTCAAATATTGGATTGTGACAAGAATAACCATGTCTGCAAGAGTAAAATATCAAATATATCTCCACCTCACCTGTCCCTTCACCATCCTCTCCCCCTCTTTCTTTTCCTTTAGTTTTATTTCATGTTTATTTTCCATCTTGTCTTTAAGGTATCTGTGTGGCTGATCCACTAGAGATCATTGTCCGGAAAAAGTTCTTCATTGATCTCAGGCTGCCGTACTCTGCTGTCCGTGGAGAGCAGCTGGAAATTAAGGCTATCCTCCACAACTACAGCCCTGATGCTGCCACTGTGAGTCTGGGCTATTCAGCTCTTGTGTTTAAGGACAGGTGGCAAGGTTTACTATGAAAATGGTACCTCACAAATACTCAGTGCAGTTTTTGTTGAATTTATGCCTGATTTACTTACCATTGCAAATTGCGTGACATCAGTAAATTCAGCAGTAGACATAATCAGCCTCTGTTAGCGTATCTGCACATATTTTACTCTTCTTAGAGTAAAGATAGTTGAACATTTTGGAAAATATGCTTATTTGCATTCTTTCTGAGAGTAAAGTGAGAGCATCAATATCATGTCTGTGTGTTAAGTATGGAGCTAGTAAGGACATAGTTAGCCTGGCTTAGCAAGAGGGAAAACCAGTTATTGGGGCAGCGGCTGTCTGTGGTGTGTTGCTTTTTAGCACCTTGGGCTAGTGCCTTTTTCACTTCCTCAGCCGCCTGGTAGACGTTGTCTCCTTGGTTCCTCTTCCTGCTGTTTCTCTGTGGTGCTCTGGTCAGCCCCTTCAGCCTTGTGTGCGCTCTGTCTGTCCGCCAGCTCTCATCCCACTTCTTTATTCCTCCTCCTGCTCTTCTGGGTGGAGCAAACTAATTGACACTCTCCACAGGTGTGGATCAATCAGTGGTTTTCAGTAGGGGAATGATCATTTGGCATTAAGAGGAGAAACATGGCAACCAAAAACAAATAAACAAATAGCATCAAACCACACCACACACGTATTCGGTGGACATAAATAATACCAGTTGTTGATATATTTAAATTTAATGTGTATAGGTGTAAGCTAATTAGTGATCATTGCTTAAACATCATATTAAAATCAATCAACTTTATTTACGTTAGTGGAAAATGCCCCCATACATTTTAAGGGAGAGATGCCGGTGTATAAAGATAACGGAGCGGGGACAAGAACAGCACAAGAGACGCTCTGGACCCAGAACCAGTGGACACAAACACAGCATCTACTTTGGCAGTGACGCAGCAGTATACTGTCATCAAAAAAAGGCAAGAAATAGTCTGGTATAGAACCCCCTGTAAAACAACAAATTGTCGTTTGTACACTTTGTTTTTTGTACAGATTGAACAAGCGAGATATAACGTCTTAATTAGTGAGCTTTAAAGTGACTGGAAGGTGGATTTTGTTACCTTTGGACAGAGCCAGGCTAGCTGTTTCTCCCTGTCTCCAGTCTTTGTGCTAAGCTAAGCTAACTGGCTGCTGGCTGTACCTTCATATTCAATTGACAGATATGAAAGTGGCATCGATCTTCTCATCTTACGCCCCGCCAGAAAGTTTATTAGGGTATTTCTAAAAATGTTGACATGTTGCTTTATTGGTCTAATGGTGGTATTAATGCACATGATAACTAGTAGATATACTACACAACACTTGATGTATAATTAACTACATTCTTCAGTAGATCCCATAACTGGGTACACATTACTGCAATATAAAGTTTTCTTTTCTAAAACCACTATGATTATACTGTAACTGTGATTGAGAGATTTTTCTTACCATTGTTGTAATACCTATAAGACAATACAGGCATAAATGTAGCCAGCTTCTTCTTGAGAATTAATTTTTTTAATTAGGCATGTATTTTTGGTGACCTAAATTAAACTGACCATTTTGATTCTTATGCTTGAATTATGTGTGTGTGTTCTGATAATGGTGGTGGAGAGCGCTGTCTGACAAGTCGGTCCAAAATCTTCATAGGTGTTAAATTGAGTTTAGACCTGGTGACTGCGAAGGCCGCAGCATATGATTCACAATATTTTCATGCTCACTGAACCATTCAGAAACCCCACATGTCCTGGAAACATTTTAATAAAATGTATCGATCATTTTTCTCCCCTCATGTATTCTGATTTTTCCTTTAATTTGTCAACGTCTAAATGTCTCTTTCTTTTCCCCCCTCTCCATCTTCACCCGTTTCAAGGTGCGTGTGGATCTGATTGAGAAGGAGCATGTGTGTAGTTCAGCCTCTAAGCGTCGGAAATATCGTCAGGAGGTTAAAGTTGGGCCCCAAACTACACGATCTGTACCCTTCATCATTATTCCAATGAAGGAAGGACAATTCCCCATTGAGGTCAAAGCATCTGTTAAAGACTCATCGCTCAGTGATGGAGTCATGAAGATGCTGCAGGTGGTGGTAAGAGAAACAGACTCTTTGGTTTAGAACTTTTTTTGACCATATTAGACCTGTTCTCTTATTGCAGTAAAACGTTCAAGCTGCAATAAAAACTTTAAACTTAACATTTCCCTCTCAGACCTGTAACTGTGTGAGTTGCATGTATGTGTGGCCACTTTAAGCCAGTTGCATCCACATCGGACTGATGTTCAGCTGAGAAGTTGTATTTAGAAAGAAAGACTATTGAATATTGAAAATCCCCATTGCAGTTTCGTCACACAGTGGAGAGTTTTACTCAAAAATAGTTGCTATTCCTGATGTGTTTATTAACTGCTGTTTTTCCAGCCTGAAGGCGTACTGATAAAATCTCCAAAGATTGTAACACTAGACCCTGCTAGGAAAGGTGTAGGTAAGTTTACTATTGAAGTAGCTGCAATTGGGAAAATATCTGTTTTTTTATTTGCTCATCCCCTAACTTGTCAACTGTCTCTTCCTTTAGATGGTAAACAAAAGGAAGTCATCAACAGTGAAATTCCTCTGGAAGATTTGGTTCCAAACTCACCTGTGAGCACACTAATCTCTCTGACAGGTGAGGTCAAGGGACATATTCTTCTGAAAGTGGAAACTCTAATCTCATCATGTAGCTAAATAGAGCAGGTTGCAGTTTAAAATAGAGGATTAGCAATATGACATGATTAATATGGCAAGTTTATCTAACTAACATTCAAACTTTGAAGCTGATGTTGCTGATATGTTTGTTCACTGCTGGTGAAGAAGTGTATAATTCTGATCTCAGTTAAATTAGCTCCTGCTTTGTTTCCTTTAGTGTGGTATCTGTGGTTACCATGGTCACACAGTGAGCTGTGGTGGCAAGTTGAAAAAGTTCAACCAATGTCAGCTCAGACCCTAGTGGAAAATACTTATCAATTCAATTCAATTCAGTTTTATTTATATAGCGCCATATCATAACAAAGTTATCTCAGGGCACTTTTTCGAATAGAGCAAGTCTAGACCGACTCTTTATATTTACAGAGACCCAACAGTTCCCACCATGAGCAGCACTATGCCACAGTGGCAAGGAAAAACTCCCTTTTAACAGGTAGAAACCTCGAGCAGAACCAGGCTCAAGGTAGTGGTCATCTGCCTCGACCGGTTGGGTTGAAGGGGGAAGGGGGGAGCGGGAGAGAGAGAGCAGGAGGAAAGAGAACATACAGCAGCTCAATACAGCATAGATATGGTAATGGCATTGATGTTAACACCAACAGAAACAACACTAAGAGCAACATTATAATAGCAATACTAATAACAGCAACAACAGCAATAGCATCAGCGGGTGCAGAGCAGGAGCACGGGGCAGCAGGCGGCAGCAACCACAGACCCAGACTCCACAGCTCCAGAGGCAGAAACACCTGCAGAAAGCAACAGAAGGGGAGGGAGAGAGAGAGAGGAGAGAAAGCACACAACTACGGGAAGTAGTTGAATTAATAACAAGCATTGATGGGATATGAGGGCATACAGATGGAGAGGAAGAGGAGGAGAAAGGAGCTCAGTGCATCATAGGAAGTCCCCCGGCAGTCTAGGCCTATAGCAGCATAACTAAGGGGGGGCTCAGGGTCACCTGAGTCAGCCCTACTATAAGCTTTATCAAAGAGGAAAGTCTTAAGCCTACTCTTAAATGTGAGGAGGTTGTCCGCCTCCTGTACACAAACTGGGATCTGGTTCCACAGGAGAGGAGCTTGATAGCTGAAGGCTCTGGGTTCCCATTCCCATCTTTTTAGAGACTCTCTGAGGGACACGCTGCAAGGAACCCTGCATTGAGACAGTGCTCTAGTGGGGCAGGTACTATGAGCTCTTAAGATAAGCGGATGGTGCCTGACCACGAGTTTTGAAGGTGAGGAGAAGGATTTTAAATTCTATTCTGGATTTTACAAGGAGCCAGTGTAGAGAAGCTAATATTGGAGAAATATGATCTCTTTTTCTGGTTCTTGTCTTTAAACGTGCCGCAGCATTCTGGATCAGCTGGAGAGTCTTAAGGGACTTATTGGGGCAGCCTGATAGTAGAGAGTTGCAATAATCCAGCCTAGACGTAACAAATGCATGGACTAGTTTTTCTGCATCCTTTTGAGACAGGATGTGCCTGATTTTGCAATGTTACGTAAATGAAAAAAGGCAGTTCTTGAAGTTTGTTTTATGTGGGAGTTAAAGGACATATCCTGATCAAAGATAACTCCAAGATTCCTTACGGTTTCGCTGGAGGCCAGGGCAATGCCATCTAGAGAAACTATCTCTTTAGATAATGTGTTTCGAAGGTGTTCGGGGCCAAGTACAATAACTTCGGTTTTGTCTGAGTTTAACATCAGAAAATTGCAGGTCATCCAGGCCTTTATGTCCTTAAGGCATGCCTGAAGTTTAGCCAATTGACTGGTTTCATCTGGCTTGATCGATAAATACAATTGGGTATCATCTGCATAACAATGAAAATTTATGGAGTGCTTCCTAATAATATTGCCTAAAGGAAGCATATACAAGGTAAATATAATTGGTCCAAGCACAGAACCTTGTGGAACTCCGTGACTAACTTTGGCGTGCATAGAGGATTCATCATTAACGTGTACAAACTGATAACGATCTGATAAATAGGATTAAAACCAGCTTAGTGCAGTACCTTTAATGCCAATAAAATGTTCTAGTCTCTGTAATAGAATGTGATGGTCAATGGTATCGAATGCAGCACTAAGATCTAGTAAGACAAGTACAGAGACAAGTCCTTTGTCTGATGCAATTAGAAGGTCATTTGTAACCTTCACCAGTGCTGTCTCTGTGCTATGATGCACTCTAAATCCTGACTGAAAATCCTCAAACAGGTTGTTGTTGTGTAGAAAGTCACACAACTGATTGGCGACTGCTTTCTCAAGGACCTTAGAGAGAAAAGGAGTGTTAGATATAGGTCTATAATTTGACAAAATCCCTGGATCAAGAGTGGGCTTTTTAAGAAGAGGCTTAATTACAGCTACTTTAAAGGACTGTGGCACATAGCCTCTAAATAAGGACAGATTGATCATATCTAGTACATAAGTGCTAACTAAGGGTAAAATTTCTTTAAGCAGCCTAGTTGGGACGGGGTCTAAGAGACACGTTGATGGCTTAGATGAGGAAATCATGGAAGCTAGTTGATTACGGTTGATGGGAGAAAAGCAGTCTAAATGTACAGGTTTTACAGTTGTTTCTAAGGTTCCTGTGTTTGAAGATAAGTCAGTACTAACTGAGGGCAGGAGGTGCTGAATTTTGTCTCTAATAGTTAGAATTTTATCTTTAAAGAAGCTCATGAAGTCATTACTGCTGAGGTCTATAGGAATACATGGCTCAACAGAGCTGTGACTCTCTGTCAGCCTGGCTACAGTGCTGAACAGAAACCTGTGGTTGTTCTTATTTTCCTCTATTAATGATGAGTAGTAAGCTGCTCTGGCATTACGGAGGGCCTTCCTATAAATTTTAAGACTATCT
>SEMN01000012.1:2437601-2495298 GCA_005408345.1 Macquaria australasica | reverse complement strand
AAGAAAGGAAGACTGGGAGCAAGGAAGGGGAAGAGAAAAGGAAGGAAAGAAGGAGGGAATGAACAAAGATGTGCAAAATTGGGATGGAAGTGTAGGGAAAAGGAGAAAGGAAAGAAAGAAGAAAGGAAGAAATGGTCGAAGCCAGGAAGGAAGGAAGGAAGGAAGGAAACACGGAAAGGGTAGGAGAAAAGGAAGGGGGAAAATGAAGGAATAAACCAATATGAGCGAAAGGGAGGAATGGAAGTATAGGAAAGAGGGGAGGAAGGAAAGAAGAGAGGAAGGAACCTAGGGAGGAAGGAAGAGGGGAGCGAACTAATTCATTTTCACGCCGTCGCTTGTCTTCCGTGAAGGCTCGCTGTGCCGCACGAGGGTCGTCAGTACACTCACTACATCACACGCGGCCACATTCTTCAACAAGGTGAGATTTAACGTTACCGGCGGTCCGTCCCGCGCCTGAAACGCAGCGCTTCTCCAAGCGAACGACAGCCAAGCACCCAGCGGGGCATCACAGGCACCGAGTCCGCCGACGGGCAGCCAAGGGGAGGCGAAAGACGCGCGCAGCACCTACCATTCCGAGCGAGGACCATGGAGAGCGCAGGAAACGGCACGGACGCGGATTACCGGAGCCAGCTCCCCGTGCTTTACAACAACAGCAGCTTCTGTCGAAACTTCACCGACAGCAACAACACCACGAGCTTCCCGGAGGCGCGATGCGACGGGGATCGCGGACTGACCGGCAGCCTGGAAGACGACGCCAACCCGGTTATCATAGCGATTGTCATCACCGCTCTCTACTCCATAGTGTGCGTGGTGGGGCTGGTTGGAAACGTGCTGGTTATGTATATCATCGTCAGGTAAGACAGAAAAGTACTCACAAAAATAGGATACGTGTGGATGTGTTTTATCAGCTGTGTTGCGCATAATCAGGCCCTTTACACTTTTTAAACTAACATGACTGTACGTGGACTCTACAGCAACCTGTCGCTGTATTAACCATACTGTACATAAAGGTGTGTGTAAGTGTGTGTTTGTCTGAGTGTGTGTCTGTGTGTGTCAGTGTGTGTTTATGAGGCCGAGTGAGACCATGTGAATGCGGTGTTGACAGCGCTGCCAGCTCAGCTGCCGTTCGTGCGTAAAATGTCTCCAACCTCGCAAGTAACTTGCTCCAGCGCGCAAAAAGCGAGCCGAGCGAGGGGGGATAGAGAGGAAAGGCTGCTGCTTAAGACTCGCTTCCTCTTTTGTATAGCAACAGCCAATATCCATAACAACAGAGGAATAATATATGTTGTATATATGTAAAGACACAGCACACACTTGCTCTCCATCTCTCTGTCTCTTTCATCCACAATACCACAACTGAACTGGAAAATCGCAGTGATGTGACAAGATGCTGCACAAACAAAAAACATTATGCATTATGAATCCAGTCAGATGCTGCTGTTTTCATATGCACAGTGGCTTCAGTGTCCTATGTTCCCTTATATATGGCTGTGCTTATTCTAAGTTTCAAGTAAATTAGATGAGAGGCCCTAAATAGTTTTGCAAATGCTCTTAAAACAAACAACTGATGTGATGAAAGATAGCCCAATCTTGTGTTGTTTTAGACTCAACTCCAATATTACTGGTTTTATACAGAAGATGAGTAGATTGTTGAATATTATTTGGTATCTAAAACGTATTTTAACAGCATAAGATGTAAACTGCATGTTCCAATATGTCTTCCGCTGCTTCCTCCTTTTTAAATCTAGGCCACTTTCATGCCGAATCTGCTCACTCAGCTAACATGTCGATATCTCATTAATTGATATCTCAAACTTTGTTTCAAACAAAGGTCACACTTTCAAGACCTCATCACAGGAAGAGTTATTCTCTTTAATCACCTGTCACAAGGAGTGAAGGATAATGATATGACGAGTGGTGCACAAATGAAAAATTTCAAGGCCACTTGTACTTTCTACAGAATAGAGGAATAGACTTCTGATCTCGCAGTCATTTCACACACTAAATTAACTTTTTTTTTTCTTAGAGAGACCAATTGGACTCCTGCAGGCAGAAATATCTCAGTAAGCCTCACACAAGCCGGATTTTCCCCATTTTCATACATTGACACTGATTTTAACAAGAATATAAATACACTTTTGTGTTAACTTAAGACATAATTATGTTGAAAATCACCTATTATGCTAATGACATCAGCCCACCGAGGTGGATTTCACTGTGAGAAGGAGGATTTCACTGTTAGCCTTTAATCATGCATGAAAATCTGACATTTATGTTAGTTAAAAGCTCCCCGACTGATGGTATGGCATTCCAGATGAGGCTCTTTCAGGTAATAAAAGTCAATAGATTTGTGAAGCAGCCAGAAAGGTGGAGGAGGAGGAAAATGAGGACAAAGCAGGTGAGAGACGAACTTGGAAAAGAGCTGGACATGAGTAAAGGGTTGTGGGGAGAAAGATTGATGGTGAGCGAAAGTTGAGGAGGATGGAGATAAAGGTGAAGGTGGTCCACCTTCGTTTTTCCACCTTGTGATTACCCACTTTATTGGTCTGATAGAACCAGTGAAGAGTGGCCGAGTGGAGGATTCACTGTGCTGACAGGTGCTTAAATGGCTTTGAAATTGAAATCACACCACTTTATTAGAGAAAGTAGAGTGCTAAAAGAAGAGGAGACTTCTCTATTTTCATTTACTTCTCTATTACCACTATAATATATTATATCATTAGTTTGTTACACCTAATTCCCCCCACTGTTTCCAGGGCAGAAGCAGCATCCAGCAAATGCTCATTTGCCAGACTGCACACATCATCCCCTTCAGTCTGAGTGCTTCCCCAAATAGTTCTGTTTTGCTAAAGAATGCACGTATCTTTGCAGGATGTTTTCTGCATCTCTGCTGGATGTCTTCTACCCCAAATTACTTACGACAGATCTGCCCCCTGGCAAGGGATGCAAAGAGTACTAGAATATTTTACTCAAGTTAAAGTGTAATTACGTACAGACAGTAAATAAAAGGGGGTATGGACGCTGCAGCGGGTACAACAAGTAATAGTCTGCATACATTAAATAACCTGCCACTTTAACAACAGAATAAAACATCACCAAGGCAGCCAACACAGAGATGTAAAGACAATATAAACTCAACAGCAGCCACAAACACACACATTAAAGTAAAAGAGAGCTGCACAGTTTTTGCTCACCATGTAGCACACACACGCACACACACACACAATGCCACATTGCTAGGCAACGCATGTTCTCATCTAGAGAGTTACATCCATCAGTGAGTGTGCTGTTGTACTCACCTGTCTGAACATCATTCTGTGATACTTTTACACCTCGAAGTCCTCCACAATCTGCTCCAGGTTCAACTTCTCGTTTAACCGCTCATTTTTTTCCCTCAAAGCATAATTTAACAAATCCACTCAGCCTCTCCGTCCCACTGCGCTCCTCAAAGTTTTCAAACATTTTGAGCTGAATGAGTTCTCTGCAGTCACAACTGTGATAGGGATTCATGTCAAAAACAGCAGAGAGGCCTCACACACCTCACTGAAGGTAGAGGTTCCTCAGTGAACGCAGAAGTCACCGCTGGAGGGTCCACCACGAGCATTTTAGCATTTAGCATGTTAGCCAGACCCAGCATGCACCTGTTGGCCGCGCATCATCGTGGGTGTGTTTGATTTAGGTCATTTTTGAGTGATTGATTAAGGTAGATGCAGCCTTTTTTCTTTCTTTTTTTAAATTTAGTTTTTTTCACATACGCTGAAGTAATGCAAATCTTAACCAAAACCCATAATGATGTCATCCTCAACTGAGTGCAGAGCGTCACCTCTCTGGAGCTCTGCGGCCAACACACACCAGCAGCTAATTCTCTGCTGCAGCTAATTGGGCTCCTTTCTTTTGTTCCATGCTCACACAGTTTTTTTTTTAATTTTGTTTTTACTCTGTAGTGGATGCAAATGTAGCAAAGTACAATACTTGAGATAAATAATACAGTACAGTACAAGTAAAATATACTGTATGCAACGTTGCTAATATCAGACGCCATCACGAGTCAAAACATGCTAGCTTCAGTGCAGCCTTCCCGTCTGGTAGCGCCGCAATATATCTGATAAATATTATTAATGCTTGTTCATCAACTGGCCCCTGGCCTCCTGTCATTTTGCAAAAGTGGCCACCAGGCAAAACAAGTTGAGTAGTTTAGTGTGTGCACTGGCCACTGACTGCTTTCACTGCATGCATGCATTGTGGTGTCCATCCATCATCTCCAGGGACATTGTTATTTTCTTTTTCACATTTTTTTTGGCCCAGTCTGTAAACACCACTCTACGGCGTGTGCACCAGCCACTGACTGCTTTCACTGCATGCGTGCATTGTGGTGTCCATCCATCATCTTCAGACTGTGCAATAAACATGTGATTGACTGGACAACTGCCATCGTCGTCGGTCATTTAACACAACTGTTACATACGCACAAGCATCACTTTAAATGACGGGATCTATGTCTGCAGCTGTCTGGCAGGGGTACAAGAGCGTTTATGATGGATGAGTCGGTATACAGGCTCGCATTATGTATTCTAAGCTAGTTTGTCTACAAAGCAGATAGATGTGAAGGGCATTACTTGAGCTTTAGCTCTCTCATCCTTAGGTTTTAGGACAACATACCCGCCCCTTGCCTTCTCTCGATGGTAATGAAATGGACATCAGCCCTGATACTAACACAACCAGGAGTGTGTGTATGTGCAGGCATGCATGATTGTGAGCGAGAAAAGTTTTGCGGATTTCTGCAACTTTTTGAGCTCGACTAATGAGACTTTAAGGGAATTGGGAGGAAGGTAAAGGATGTGTCTCATTCCTCTGAGAACCGCAATCCGTCAGGGTCATTAACATTCATCTACCTCTTTGTATTTCTCTCTATCTCTGCCTGTCTTTTGGTCTTTTCTCTCTCTGTCGGCCGATTGATAGTGAGCAGCCATTTAGTTAATGACACACAGTGGATATTTACTTGTAAATGGAAATGAAGTCTTGAACCCTCCGTCCCCACTTTACAGTCCTGGCCTTGAATGCAATTTTGCTAGATTAAATAGAGACAGCAGTGGATGAGACATGTTTTCCCCCTTACTGTCTGAGTAATGATAACCTTAAAGCCATAAAACATTTCTCCCTCACTCTTCATCTCCCTGTCCTTTTTCTGTCTCTCTCTCTCTCTCTCTCTCTCTGCCCCTCCTGTCTGTTCACTCCACACTTACATCCGCAAACTTCTAGTGAGCAAACAAATACAACCAGACATCTGCACGCTCAATCGGAAAAATCAATTGCGGTTGAACAGAAACCACTGGGTTCCACGAGGAATATGTAGAGAGTGCTTCCTGTTACCATGGAAACACTGGGAGGTGTTTTGAGCGTGATGAGTGCAAAATGACGCCACCACCTTCCCAAACTCCTGCCACCATCCCCCATCCAGCTAGACGAGAAGCTGTACCTGGTTGGTCACATTCAGCAGCCAAAGCGTTTCTAAAACTTTGGATGCTTTTGAATATCTGCACCCGCAACATTTCCATGACCCTGCTCTCTGCTCAAAGTAACTTCTAAACATCCATGTCCCTGCTGTTTATGCGAGAGTTTGAACCCAATCACATGAAATATGATGTTATGATGGGAGTCAACACAATCTGGTTCACAAGACTAATGTCATAGATCCTCACTAATGTTTCTCTCTAATGGGTTTCTCGCAGCTCCCGCCACCTGACATGACAAATAGTCTCAGGCTGAGTTTCAAACAACTAACCTGCAGCCTTTTGAAGTCCAGGTTAATGCTCAGCAACAAAGCCTTTCACAAAATCCTTTCTAGTGCTTGTATTGATCCAAAAAGGTACAATTCTCTGTGAAAAAGGATAGGGTCACATTTTGTATCATCGTCTATCTTAAAACAATAGTGACATTCCCATATATACACTGAAAGGGTATTGGTAGCTGTAATTGTTTCTACTGTCCATACTGGCCGCTTCCTGTAAAGCGATTTTGATGTAAGTGGGGAGACAAAATCCACAGTCCTTGTTTTTGTCATACATGAGGCTTCATCAGTCTGAGTCAAGTGGGTGCCTTTCTTTTTAGTACCAAATTCTCTTCAGCCGCGGCTCAGCAAGAAAACACCGTCTGGGGAAGCACAAAGAGGGAGATGCGCACTAAATAGACTTTTAGATAGACTTTAAAAATGTGAACCTATTCTTCAAAACAGCCACACTCTATACGAAACAAAAGATCTGATTTCTTATAGGTACTGCATTTAAAATTCCTCATACAGACTATGAGTCTCTACAATTAACAGATGGTGGGATGTGGGATGAAAGAGAATGGCTTCCCCCTCATTAACACAAATTAGTCACTGGGTGTGCATAGTATTTTTTTTTTACCAAGAAAAAACACATATAAATCAGCCCTGGGAATCACCTATTTTTAAAAAAAATCCTCTCTTTGATGACACAGACTTGTTAATGGACCCAGGTTGCTTTCAAAGCGTAGATACCTTTAATGTGTATTCATGAACATCCTCATGCATGACAGGTGTGAGTTCATGCTCATATGGCTGTTAACACAAAGTAGCGGAGGCAGTGTAGGAGCATCCAGCGTATGGATTTTTCCAGGTATACACAGAAGAGCTGTGAGGGTAAACCGACTGAAACAAAAGCAGAAGTTCATGCCTCCAGCGGCCCTGGACCTCTCAACAACCCAGGACAACATCTATCTTTCAGAGTTGCATTCTGCCGTGCGTTTGTATGTAGTGCACGGTATTCAGCGCATCCTTCTCCTTCCTCTTCACAGCCTGTAAACATTCGAGACCCGGCGCTCTGACCCCAGTTCTGTAGCAGCTGTACTGCGCTGAACATGCAGCCATTGTGTACTATGGCCTTGATTGCTGTTAACCAATGACAAGCGGACAGTTCGATAATTGCCGCTCGCCTGTGGATTTTATGCCGCAATTACTTTGTTTGCTTTGGAGTACTGACAAACTCACCTGACACGAAATGAGTCAAGACAAATGTATTCAGGGCCTAACCTCCGCCACCCGGCAACAATATAACTATCAGCTGTTAATGAAGATTAATTCTTTGACTTGTGTGTTTCCCAAAACGCTGCCTGAATTTCAGCGATCATTATTATTATCAGTATGGAAGAGTTTAACAGCTCAGCGGGAGACTCAAAGAGAGAGGGGAATTCTGCACGCTGCTCTTTCTAAATGTGTGTATCTGCACACACCAGGGTGGTACAGAGTCTAATTTCTTGTTAGGGAGACAATTATGAGTAGAGAGTACAGAGAGGTAATTAGGCTGTCCTGTGTGTGTGTGTCTATGAGTAATGAGCTCCTTAACCTCACTGGACGCTGCTGGAGAATTAGAGCGCTGTCAGTCTGGATTCAGCAGGAAGTGTTCTGTTGAACTCGGCAAAAGGACAAAAGACAGAAAGAAAAAAGACAAAGACAGAAAAGCAAAGAGAGGGAAGATCACTCGTTCGTGCCCAGTTACATAAGGTTGTAAAGCCTCCAGAATTTGACAGACCTTGGCTGTGGAGACTGAAGAGATCACAGGAGAAATAAAAATGTTTAATTTTATGAGGAATGTACAGTCACTGTTATGTATTGAGAAAGAGGGAATGAAGGAGCTTTGATTAACTAAAGAGGAGGGAACAGAAGACAGATTTTGTCTCTTTCTCTTCTTGATGATTGATGGGAGCTCTTTTGTCCATCTGTCAAGTACAAAGTGACTCACTCACTTACCCTGATTCTGCTCTTTATACGCTATGACAGGTACTGTTAAACACGTCTTTCTTTATCAAGATTGGCATTTCAATGCACCAGACGGTATCGCAGATTTGTTCTCAAATTCAATTTGACGATTCTGTTACACACTCACACCCCCATACTTGTAAATGTATGAATCCTTTCGTACGTCTTTTTATCTTTTCAAAAAAAGTGATTTTCCACAAGAATGGCCTATTGTTGCTAAGTGCCAAGGAATAAACAAACCAAAGAGGTCAACTGATGAACTCATCTGAAGAAAAACTCTTTTTACTGGTGTTTACAACAGTCGCACTGTGGATTTAAAACAGGGGCCAAGGGCACAGAGAGACCCCTTGCAGAAGATCTTTAGTACTTAACAATAGTGTTCCTAAGCAACAAGCTGATAAACTCTTCTTGAGGTCCCTTCCATTACCAGCATCATTGAGGACCTGGGTTTGGCATAAATTGGGTCCTTTCTTTTTGTCACATTTCCGGAGATGGAAAACCATTACAGGAGTGAATCACAATGAAGTGGGCAGCGACTGCCAAACCCATGAGCAGAACACAATACAGTGGTTGTCGAGTACATGTGGTGTGTGCGATTTATGTAATTGTGAGCTAGATAATCCCATTTGGAGGCTGTTTGAAGTGGTTTGCAAACTACATTCAAGCATCTCTCAACTAGGCCAAGTTTGGATTGTGCGAGTGGGTCCTAAAACGTTCATTTGTCTTTATTTTGTGAGTTGTGTTTTTTTTTCTAATTCTTACAAATAATTAGACAAACATTAACACCTCATAGCGTGAAGTAATTTTCAGCTATCACTTATCAATTTGATAACAATTTCAGCTATCTTAACTGGATGATTTGGATGTTACACACATTTCACATCACTGCGTCAAATTTCCACAGATGATAGATTTAGTCCTTGGTTTGAATTCATTTCACAACAATATGACAATCAACTTTCAGGGACATGAAACTTTGTAATCAATCATACTGCTGCTGTACAAAAGGTTGGGGGGGGGGGGATATGTGTGCTACAAAAACTGCTAACTACAAAACATCACACAACAACACACATCTGCATGTGTGGATTTTTCCTTTAATTAGACTGTAAAGAAGGCCACGAAACGGCTACAAAACCGGAAGAAGTGTGTCTCTGAGGTGTCTGGTCATGTCTGTGGACAATTTGTGTCAATTACTAGGCAGTTTGTACGACCTCTTTCATTAGTCTGTGTTGTGTTATGTGTGTTACTGTGTTGTCTGTTGTGTTACACCTTGAACAGTGACTGTGGATCAATCGTACATCAGCTAAGTGGCCGTGCTACTGGAGTTTGTCTTCGTGTCCATGGATATTGATCTCCTTGCATCATTTCCAGTCAGTCCAATCAGGAGCGCGCCAATATGTCACAGCTCACTGTTGATGGATGTTTTCATTAAATGTTTCTGCCAGTGAGCACATGGTGGATCTGCAAAGGACGCAGAGAGAAGCAAAAATTCTCACCACCTTGGTGAGTGTTTTTATGTTTACAGTTTACGTGTCAGGATGCAAAAAAGGACCTTTTGGAGGACAAAAGCTTTAACTCAACCTGTTCAGGTGCAATACGGTAGCTTTCCTGCAAGTCAGTTCTTGTGCACCCTCCATTTGTACCTTCAAAAGTACAACTTGTACCCCACGTGATCAAAATGTATGTTTAAACAAAACATATTACATTAGGAAAAATATAGAAAATCCATGTTTATTCAGCACAGACCTAAAACTGATTCCAGAACCAGTATGTGTTTTTTTTTTGAGGCCCAACCCAGTTGAACCTGACCTGAGACCCCAGGCTAGATTTTTGTTTATTTTCATCAATTTCTGAAAATGCAAGGCATTGGCTACACACCGTCTCTTTCCCTCTTCCCAGTGGGCATTTCATGTCTACTTGCAACACAATGCATGGTACACTCAGAGAGAGATTACATTTGAATATCACATCTTCATGCTGGAGAGTGTGTAGAGTGTGAATGCATCACTTTGAGCCTCTGAGTGTCGATCCTCAGCTTGGAGAGCAGCTCGTCTGTCACAACAGTGTCCGTTCGTCTCTGTCTCACAGCCCGAAACACACTCGGCCGAGCTGTTTGACTCTCTGACTTTCGGATGTGTAACTAACTTTTCTATTTATCTGCCTGTGTGTGTGTATGAACATGTATTATTCATGTTATGGGGACATAAATTTGTTTACACAGTCACATTGTGGAGACCCCCCTTCCTTTTGGGGACAAAATGCAAGTTCCCATAACATAAATCATTAAACTTTAGGGTGAAGACTTGGTGTAAGGTCAGGGTAAGGTTAGGTTTAGGGTAAGACTCCAGGAAATGAATGTAAGTCAATGTAATGTCCTTTGAAGTGATGGAAACACAAGAATTTCAGAGAGGACTCATAGTGACAGGTATACTGGTATACTGATCCACTGATACACACACACACACATACACACACAAATGTCATACACATAAATGCATGAAGGTCCTATGCAAACACACACTCCTCTGTTCTTTTTATCAGTTACGTTTATCAGTTTTATCAGAAAGTTTAAACTGAGAATAAGGCAAACCTGGAAAGAGAAAGACAGGATGTAACAGAGAGGAGGAATTCATGCACAGTTCACTTTGCTTACTAATGCAAGGCCTAATGCATCCAGTGCAACATGTTGCCACTTTCTTGATCCTAAAATACACTTTGCCTGTTGCTTTAGTATTTTTGGCTGAGGGGATAATAATTAACCACCACACCGTCCTGTTTTTGTTGCACTTCAGCCAACCCTTTTGCACACTGGTACTTATATGAATGAAAATAACAGGTGTGCTTGGCTACGCTCTCATTGATCTTGCACACATGATTTCGTACTTTGTGCTTGTCTTTGCGATTGCTCTGCTATAATAGAGCGCACTGTGATAAAGATATTAATCATTAAGCACACAAAAGCCTCAGCAAAATCTTTTCAAACAAAGGGCTCAGGGTAATAATGATTTCATCACCCATTGAGAGTTTCTATGACAACACAGTTTTTGTAAGGATGAAAACTTAAAAGCGTTTAATGAAGTGGTCGGCTCAGACGTAGAAGTGCTGTTTGATGAGTGAAAAACCACGAATCTCTCTCTGCATGTGTGTGTTGAATGATTGAAAACGCATTACCAGTAACTCAACATGGTGCCTCAGGAATCCTTCATGATTCTTCCCAAATACTTCATTATGTGCTTTTATTACTTCCAAGCTAATTATCCAACAGGAGAGATTTGAGAAGTTTCTTCCCCACATGAAGCTGCATTAAGCTATATTTGACCACAGAGGGCAGAAACAAAACAAACTCATAGCAACTGGGGCATTTAGTTTATGGGCTTGTTATGGCTAACATGCTATCAACTGCCAACTTATTGTACACATCCAGCAGAAACAAAGCAACATGGGCATCCCTTTAGAGTGCACTTCCTGTTGTTCAATGTAACCGGAATAGGAGCTTCTCGAGGGGACCAAGAACCTTTAAAGAGTAACTTACCTGAAACCCTGAAAATCCAGGATTTGGTGACATCACTGTTGGGTGTGGTTACAGATGCAACAGAGCGCATTCTGACCACACCCACCACACCCGTCACTGATGCTGGGTGTGGTCAGAGCGGAAACAGGCTTCAACCAGAGAGGGCAGCAAAACACTGCGACTTTTCTTGTTGGCTATTAACGTTAAAAATGAAGTAATGTTGTCGGCTTCTGGACCAGTTTAAAAAAAGAGCGAATGAGCGGAGAGCACGACTGAACGAGAGAGAGAACAAGAAAAAATAAACCTTTCTTTGCTGATAGCTTTTTGGTGGTTACCATCTAAATCTGAAACAAATAACAAACTCTCTGCAGAAATGTCTACTGTGGGAATGAGCTAAAAGGGAGTTTTAGTTCCTAGTTTAGTTCCTTTGCAGCTCTTTAGTCAAAAATGGCAATAATGCCCTGTTTCGGCCTCCTGGAAAAGAAAATCTGTCTCTTTTTGGCTCAAATGTTTCTTCACCAGTTTACTTTGGCTCTTTATTGTCTTGCTCTGGATGGGTAGCCCAAAGATGAAAGCTGCACAGAGCTGCAAAGATGGGTATTTATTCTAGCAAGCCTTTCACATAACCATGCATCATTTGATTCAGTGTTGATTTAAAAAATATTGCTTTAATGCATCTTTGATATGAACTGTTGTTACTTTTTTCAGCTGATTACTATTCAAGTACTTTTGTTGCTTCAAGCTTTCCTCGAGCAGTTAGTGTCATTCATCGTAACACATCCAAAGCATCTCTAAGAGCCTTTATATCATTGTCAGAATAAGTGCTATAGCTCAGTCAGTCTGTCATGGCCACTGACAATGCGTGTGGGTCCATTTACCAATGTTTAAGGCTATATTGGGATCTGTTTCCCCTGCAGTATATTTCCAGTGGTGCCTTTCTAATGACTTCCATTTGCTGAAATGATTTCCAAGAGATTTAAAAAATAAAACAAACAAACAAACAAAAAAACAAAAACAAAAAAACACAGCTTGTACCACAAGGGAAATATAGTTTGCAAACATATTAACACTAATAAAGCGGTAAGTATCCACTGTCATGTATTTATTATTTCTAATGGCTAATGCCTCCTGCTATTTATTTCAGTCTTTTCCTGCCCAAGGCTGGGACATGAGACAAATACGTGTTATAATTGTGCTTTTCTCTTGTTTTCAGTTACATGATCATTCTGTTATTTTTGGCTTTTCATAGCGTCGTCGCTCTCAGGATCTTCCAGCGACCTAATGCATCACAAAAATAATAAACCTAATGTCCGTAACACTAGAGTGATTTTTAATGTCTTTACTTTATGGCTCTGAAGACAAATCATTCTGACGTCATCATAATGACGTTAAATTGAACTTGAATGATCCTCTTGAGAGACAAACACTCAGGTAGGCTGGAAAGGTAGCTCTGAAGAGTTTGTAGCTTGCTTCTTCACAGAGGACGGCAGCTGTAGTCAGCTTGGATTCACAGCAGACACAATACATACCAAAGGCGAGTCCGATTCATGGCGAAAAATAAAAGTATCAAAATGTCTGTGGAAACTTTTCAAACCATTCCTGCAGTATAAAGTCTGTAGCTAGCACAGTTTACGTCGAACATAAACAGTCTGTCAGTCCACCAGTTTGGTCCAGGCTGAAATATCTCAACAATTATCTGATGGATTTCCATTAAATTTAGCACAGACTTTCATGATTCCTAGACAATGTATCCTAATGACTTTTCCTCTAGTGCCACCATGAGGTGCACATTTGTGCTTTTGATTGAAATGTCTCAACAACTATTGGATGCATTGCCATGACATTTGGTGCAGACATTTATGTTCCCCTGAACTGTAATAACTTTGACGATCCCCTGACTTTTCATTTGTCAAATTTTGTATTTTTCCAGTCAAATACCTCTAGATCTATAACATAGATTGGCACAAATGTTGATATAAACATTAATGGTCCCCAGAGGATGAATAGTAATAACTTTGGTCAAAATTTCAGTTTATCCAATAATTCTATTTCATCTGTCTAACAGTTTGGTTTTCTTTGCATGACCATTGCAGCCTCACACTAGTCAGTCACTAGTTGTTACTAATTACTATTACTTCCCCCTAATGTATTTATTATAATTAATAGGCTAATATTAATTATATGGGTGAATAAGGTCATTGTGGGTAATGTTGTAAATAGATTTTCCAAAGTACTAGCATGATATTGTATATATTTATCGATATCTTGATAGAAAATTCCATATACCATGATAGAGAATTTTATCCACATCACATACTCCGGACATAAATACTACATACATGCAGTAAAAGCACAATTCTCAGCATCCTGTCGCTGCTCACCACAGGAACACGTGCACACAGTCACACCCTGTGTACCCTAATCCATCATGCTCCACAGTGTGCATGGACAGTGTTATTGGTCGGAGCCAGAGGCATACAGATGTCTGTTCACATGAGCAGCCTCTGTATCTGCACCCAGCAGCAGCCCATGAATCATACACAAGACTACACAAGCACGGGCCAGCTTCGCCTGCTCATGATGAACTATGTTTACTTTGCTGTGTAACAAGAGCCATGAAAATTAATCAGCTTCTGTTCCACAAGTGTGTAGGTTTCATCTTGACATCTGGTGAAATATGGTGACAAGACTGTTGATTCACTACAGGCTTGTTCCAAATATAGATAAACAAAGCTCATACTGGTGCTAATAGGGTAGCTTTAAATGTCCAGCCAAGTTATTTGTCTCTTAATATCTGAAAAATTATCAATTTGACACATTAAACATCACGCCAGGCAACAAAAACCCAGAGGAAATGTTTACTTGAGACCAATTTACAGTGAGCAGGGCATTAGCTACAAACTATAATAAATCCTAATCCAATTTTATTTTTATAAACCCTTGTTTTTTTCAATCTCACTTCACACAAATGAATAGCCTCAGCTCTTTTTTTCTCAATCACTTTGCTTTTATGTTTTATTACTGTTCCATTAACTCAGTCAAATGAAACTGAATTAGGTTTATGTTTATCCATCAAGATTTAACATTCTCCTTTAGGGGCTGAGGCCCTTGAATTATACAGGAGTATAACCTTCAAAACAACACAACACGTATATTTTCTAGTTTGTAGATGTTGTAACGTTTGGTCACAAAGATATGAAAGGTTTCTCTTGTTGCTGCCTTATTAAATCAGAGCGTTTTTATCCACAGAGAAACACTAAAGCCAAGGAATGTTACAACAAATGTTCACTTTCAGAGATGTTTCAGCATCATTGTGTTCTTATTATATGTTATTATAATCACACCTTGCCATAAGATACTCCTCTGCCTGGTCACAGTTGTTGCCATGGTGAAGCACGGTCATTACATGTGCAAACAGACAGTTAACAACTAATTAGCATTCAGGCACATATGAGCGGCTCCATCCTCGTACCGTATTTATGAACCATTGACATGCTTTGTGGGCAGAATGCATTTTCTCTCCTGCCTAGCTGTCCCACGTGTGTTTACGTCAGTCACTGTCTCTGTGTTTCTTTAATCGAACAAGAAGGGGGAACAAGGCTCAGACCTTATTGGCAGCCAGAAATAATTGGGCCAGTGTTCATCCATTGTTATTGAATGGCTGGGGTTGGCCTGGTTCGTCCCAATTAAACAGACAGTACATGCAGCATTTATTGGGACCAGTGGAGTGTTTTAGTGTTTAAACTTGTACGACTTTCGTGATCCCCAGCTGGCATTGTCTCTAGTGCCACCAACAGGTTTGTCCAATACCTAGGTGTATGACTTAATACTTGCAAAAGAATGACGTTCTCATCAGCCCGAATTTTCATTCAAAAGAAGAATGACCACTTAAATAGCTGTTTCTGTGTTTCTACATCTGCAGCAACAGATGAGGCTCATTAGAGAGCCAGGCTAAAGATTATTGTAATTTTCTTTTCAATAATTTCTCATACAGCGTACATAGAAGATTATTTGGGGTCTTCAGTCAGAGTAAGGGTGAAACCAAAGTATTTTACCATAATTACAATTTTGCCAAAATGGCCACATTAAGCTCTGTTGAATTTGTGCATATTAAAACAACCAATCTTCAAATGTCCAACAAGAATTTTTATGTAAATGTGTTCAAATGAGGAAATGAGCACTGTCTTACTGATACAGTTGTGTATCTGCATATGTGTCAAATGATTTGGATGTGTGAATAATGCACCCTGCCTGTGAGATTTGGCTGAAGTTTCTCTCTCTCTTTCGACTGAGAGCACGCGTGATGAGTTTGTAAAATCTGTTTCCCGTCAGAATCGTCTCAGGGCTAATTTACTGTCATTATCAAATATCTTTTTTCTCATTTAAGCAGAAATTAAGATGGATGAGAAACAGGAGAACGGACGAAGTGTCTCACTGCCCCAGGTGGGAACCACAGCTAATGGGTTGATGGAAGGCCATGAATTATACATGATTTCACAGAAAGGACTGTTTTGGATGATTTTAAGATCCATTACTGCACGTCTGTCTGCTGCCTCTGTGCTTCAGTGGTCCAGGAGACGAACAAGTCGAGGTAGTTTAGAGGCAGATTGAACAATTTTCGTTGTCGAGTGTTGTTTATTCACAGAAGCGGCGTGTGAAGATTTACTCTTTGCAGATAGTAGATAATAGATAATTCTGTCTGGTCTCTCTGTGGCTTCACTGTCGCTTTCCCTTCCTGTCAATAACAGGCTGAATATTTGATGTAAACATTTTTATTTGTGGTCTGTTTACTGACACATAATGAGTCATTGCTCTTATCTTCTGTTTATTTGGAATGAACAGAGCTTCAATTTTCTTTTCTTCCAAAATGAGAAACCATCCACGGGAGATCTGTATCCTCTTTATGAGTGATACTTCAAATGATTGCTGCTGGCATGGGAATTAATTTTATACTTAATACATAATAAAGTAATGATGTGTTAGATTTCGTCAGTAAATATCCATTTTGTAACTCTGTGTTTTCAATTAATATAACACATTAATCATTCAAGCTACACACAGCTCATAAAAGTGTTTCAAAATTGATGAAATACCTGCTGGTGGGTAGCTCTTTTCCAGGAAACATCATCTTGTGCACAGGCAACCCTGCCTCCTAGAAATTACCGTTATATACTGCTAATTTGCAACTGCAAATACAACGTGTCTTTGATTTCTTTTCCTACAATATCTGCTCATTTCAACTAAAGCATAATTATTATTTTTTATGGTTATGTTCTCTCAGCGCGTGGTTAAGATTTGGTAGATATCATGATCTTGGTTTAAATATTGAAAAAGTCAACAGTGTCTTGAAGCACAGGACAGGACTTTTACTTTGTTAACATTTAACCGAAACCACAATCTTTGCCTAACCGTAAAGTGCTTTTATTGACTAACCACAGACTGGAGTCCAGTTCTTCAGTAAGCTGATTTCTTAAATGTCATATAAATGAGAAACCTGGTTTCCCCCAGGTAGATTTCTCCTGGACAATACAGTTTGCTCACACACACACACAAACAAAGAACCATGCAGCGTTTTCTATCGCAAATACAGTTAAAATGAGAAAGCCATGCTTCCAAAATAAGGTTGTTATAGGGGAGAAATCTGATTACTGACCTGCTGCGGATGTATATGTGTTTCTGTACAAGTAACCTGGTTACTTCAGTGTGTATAAACGCCTGCTGTACCTGAGGCTGCGGCTGGATATATACATGTGGTGAGTCCATATAGATCCAAGAGAGGGCAAAGCTAGCTAGTGTTGGTTCTCGTTAGCTTAGTTGATGATAGAGTAATTACTTACGTATGGTCATTTTTACTCCCAAAAATATTTTGGTATTAGCTACTTTGACGACTGTGTTTATATTCTCAGTGGAAAAGAGCTGGTCAGTGTTCCACTTTTTATTCTTGCCACGGGTCAATTAACGAAATATACCTCGAGCCGAGTCTTGGCTATTTGATTTAACTGACCTCTCAACACACACACACACACACACACACACACACACACACACACACACACACGTGGTTTTTGCACAAAATATGTGAAAAATCGCCTGCATTAACATAATACGCCAACAACAATCTATGTGATTATGTGTAAAAGTTCCCCTTAAATTGTAAATTAATACTGTATATTTAGAAATACATCAGGTGTCAGAAATCTAAATGATAAAGAGTGCAAAGAAATCTTGCAATATTATATCAAAACATATTGACAATAAATTGGTGAATAGTGTGACTAAACCTCAAGGGCGAAGAATGAATTAAAGCTGAAAACTCATTAATAAAACACCTTATTGAGTTAATTTAGACGAGATGAGGCCATTCACCTCGTGAAGCATTCTGTGCATACGTAAGCCTCAGACATACAACACACAGGAGAAACACGAGCTATCATCTGCAGCCATGTTAATGACAGTCTCAAAGTCAATAAGGGGATGTTGGAAATTACCTCCAGCTCCAGCACACTACTCTGTGTAGGGTGACAGCTTTTACTTCATCTCGAGGTGTCTCGTCAGTCCCCGTGCAAATAAAGCCTGAAATAACAAACACACTAACCTGTCAGTGTTAAAGTTAATCAGAATTTAATGAACTAACTGTCATCCCTGGCTGTTAAGAGGATTTGGGATTATTGAGAAGAGTGCTAGAACAAAACAGAAGTAAATTACCTCGCAGGTAGAATGACGGTTGGGGTTTAATAAAGTGAAGGCCAGGGGGTGTAATGTATCATTGTCATGTTGTGTGTACAGATTAATTCAATAACATTACGGCAGGGATGTGTCTAAATAGTCTTAACATAGAATTGGGCAGCGACAGCACGATCACTGTAAATTAAAGGTATAGTTCGACATTTTGGGGAACACGCTTATTCACTTTCCGGCAGAGAGTTAGATGAGAAGATTGATACCACTCTCATATCTGTTCGTTAAATATGCACCTCTAAAGGTCTCTAACATGTTATATCACGTCGGTTTAATCTGTACAAAAACCAAACTGTAAAAATGACAATTAGTTGTTTTACCGGGGTTATGTGTCGGACTACTTCTTGGAGTCTCCACTGGTTGCCTGTGTAACATATGCTTCTTGCATGTTACATTAAATACATAATTTGAGGTTTAAATTGTTACTTTGTCTAATAGCAAAATCTTGTAATATAGAATGTAATTTTGTCAGTAATGTTACCTTTATTTGATAGTTGTAAGTTGTACATATTTGTGTTATTTTCGTATTTTTATGATGATTATTTTATATTTCATATTTATTACTAAGCTACACAGTATCCATGGTAACAATGCAGTTATAAAGTCCATCACCGGGGGAACAAGTCAGACCGGGCTTGTATCCCCCAGGTGAGTGGTTGACTGTAAATATTAATGTATAGCCTTTCAGAGAGAGAGACGGTAACTAAATTGACATCCAGAGTAATTATCTATGTGTACTAATTTATCTGTATCGGTAGTGTCTTTGTGTAATGTGTAATTTTTAAGAAGTCTTGGACCGTTGTCAGTTAATGTTTATTTAGATTGGCTACAGAAATCATTCATTAGTATTGTAAGTTTCCTTTGTTTATGATTTTCTTTTATACTGAATAGTTTTACTGAGACCGGGCTTGTGTCCCCCGAAGTGCTTGTAAGCAATAAATCATCTGTGAATCGACATCGGAGCTGTTTGTGTCTCAGCGTTGGAGTTAACTACTGTAACTGTCAGCCATTAGTCCATCAACATCACAAAACACAACACAGAGGCTGTTATCACTATCAGCGATATAAGAAATGTATTTGCTGTTTTATAAACTGTAATCAAGAGTAGATAGACCCTGGTTACATTTGGTGCCTTAAACCCAGTACACTTTCAGCAAAGCTGTCCACTGAGAGAGTTGCTGAACTCCGACTGCCCAGCTGAGTTATTTTGGTCGCTATGCAACAAGTTACGTAGCCTGCTAACGGTTTTAACGTAACTACTAACTAGCTTTATTTTGACACTGTAAATAACGGTAACTGTGCTAATTGTTTGTACCTTTCATGATTTATGGGTAGTGTGTCTTTGTAAGCTATGTCTTCTAAAGATGTAATTCCTAAATGGGAGGGGAGAGAAATGAGCCTTCCTCGCTTGGAGCGCTCTGTCAGTGTTGGTGTGCTCCCTACAAGCAGTGACGTCACGCTCGAGAGAGAGGGGCTTGTGCCAGCAGGGCTTGCAGCAGCAAATCAAAACAATGTAAATAATGGGCCTAGAGAAAGTTATGCATATAATAATGTATATTCTCAGAGTGGTTACAATGTAAACCCTGGTAATGTGAATGATAGAATGGGGCAGAACACTTATAATGTGAGTCAAAGTACTGCATATGGGGAACAACTGTCTCAAATAATTCTGAAATTAGGGCAGCAAATTGGGGCATCTATTGCTTCTCAGTTGATTGCTAATCGCTCCGTTCAGCAAGTGAATAACTCCCCTCATAATAAAGCCCCCCAAACTCCCTCCTGTGGGTTCAGTAATCTGGTAGTGAAACCAGATATCAAAGAGCCCCCCACATTTAGAGGAGATCACACTGACAAATGCACAGTATATGAGTGGACAGAAATGATGACAGCCTATCTACACAAGAGACGTGTCGAAACAGAGCAATGTCTTGGGGAAATAATGGAAAGACTTGCAGGCAAAGCTAAGGAAATAGTCAAAGTGTCAGTGAGAAACAGCCCCTACAACCTTGAGTATAACCCAGATGCAATATTCAGTGTTCTCAAACAGCACTTTGGTGAAGCCATCTCCTCATCAACTCGCCTGTTCGACTACTCCACCTTGCCAAGCAGTGGTGAGAGTGGGTTTCATTATTGGCTCCGGCTTAATGAAACTATGGAGCACGTTGTTGACTGTCTACATCGGCGGGGTCACTCAGTTGATGACCCTGGACTTGAAATATCAATGCAGTTCATCCTTCATTGTCCTGATGAGCACCTAGCCACATTCTTCAGAAGCAAGCCTTTGGAAAAATGGTCTGTGACGGAGGTGCAGGACTTGCTTGAGAGCCGCCAGCGAGAGCTCAGAATTGCAAGTAGAAGAAAGAACACAATCCCACAGCATTGCATGTCAGAGCCAGAACATACTGTGAATACACAGTCCGTCGTGGAGGCAAGGCCTAGCCCTCGATGTGTTGAGCCCACCCAGCCTCTTGTCCCACAACCAGTCCCTCTGTCCAGCAACCCTGATGCCATATCACTGTCTTACTTGATAGGGGTGTTGGAACCCTCAATTCCAACACCCCAGGCCCCATACCATGTGTCATGTCTGTGACAGCAGAAGTCATAGCACAAAAACACACTGTGTTCGTGACCACCTGTGCTTCTCATGCTTTTCGAGAGACCATGGCATCAAAGACTCTCCCAGACGCCAGCACACTATCAGTGCCTCTCCCAATCCTGCTCATGCCAGCGCTGCTCAGATGGAAAACTAGTCCGTCCACATTCAGAGGGAGAGAGTGTGGACACTGATTTTGCCCCCAACACTTCAAATGCAGATGATCTTCAGTCAGTGTATAGTTACTTTTGTGAACAAGAAGGAGATGATAAAGTGATATTTCAAAGAAAACAGCATTTAATGGACTGTGACAGTCTTTTTTACACAACAGTTGAAACAGCAGGCAGACAGTTCTGTGGACTTTTAGACAGCTGCTCCATGGCCTGCACTATAAATGTGGAGAAAGAGTGCATACTCCTTGAGTGTGGTGGGTCAGACATTTCTAGTAGCAGAAACACAGATGCAATCGTCGTGGGCTGTGGAGGTGTTAAAGTGAAATCTAAGTGCATCTATGACTTGAAAATGACTGTGTATGGCATTCAGATGATTGTTCCTGTACTTGTGATACCTGGCCAAGTTGACGCTTTCATCATAGGCACCATGTGGGAGAAATGTGGGAGAAAGTGCCAAATTTCTGGGGCTGATGGCAAACCTTGAGCGTTGGAGAGGCCACCATATTCCTGACAAGATAGGCACAGTGAAGCTAAAAAAGTCTGTAACACTACAGCCTCGCACAGAGCACATACTATGGGGCAAACTCCCTATGAGGTCCGACCTCTCCATTGGCAGTGCAGTTATTGTGGAGCCTCCAACATCAAGAACCCTCAACCGAAATGTGATAGTTGGCAGGGTTGTGGTGCCTCTTTGGGGTGATGGCTGGATTCCAGTCAAGGTCCTGAACCCTTTGGATGAACCACTTACCTTGCGACGTAACTCAAAGTTGGCAGATGTGTCCCCCTGTATCACCCTGGAAGACCTTGATCTATCAACCCGTGCTGGTAGCGTTCCTCAGGACACCCAACAGAAAGTCTGTGGTGACATTAGAGTGAACCATCAGTCTGTGGAGGACATTGGTCCCATGCTCCAGGAGCTTGAACAGGCTGGGCTGGATCTTGACTCCTGTGAAGTGAGTGAGTCATGGAAAGCTAAGGTCAGGGCTCTGATAGCCAAATACAATGGATTGTTTTCCAGGAATAAGCTTGACTGTGGAGAAGCAAAGGATTTCGTTCATCGTATCCATCTCAAGGATGAGCGGCCCTTCCGTCTCCCCTACAGAAGAGTCTCTCCAGCAGACTACCACAAGCTCAAGGTGGTTCTTGACGAGATGGAGGAAAAGGGTATCATCAGGAAGTCCTGCAGTGAGTGGGCATCTCCCCTGGTGTTAGTCTGGAAGAAGAGTGTGCACTGATTTTAGGGAGCTAAACAGACGTACCTTCAAGGATGCTTTCCCTCTACCTCACCAGTCTGATGCCCTGGCTGCTCTTGGAGGTAATGCTTTCTTTAGCTCCATGGATCTGACCTCCGGCTTCTACAATGTCCCCCTTCATGAAGATGACAAAAGGTTCACCGCGTGTACAACCCCTGTTGGCCTCTATGAGTACAACAGACTGCCACAGGGCCTCAGCAACAGTCCAGGCTCCTTCATGAGGCTCATGATATCCATTTTTGGTGACCAGAACTACACCAGTCTCCTTTGCTACCTTGATGACCTCCTGGTCTTTGCACCATCTGAAGAGCTAGCCCTTGAGAGATGGTGTTCAGCCGCCTGCAGAACCATGGCCTCAAACTTGCTCCAAAGAAATGTCACTTTTTGAGAAAGAAGCTCAAGTTCCTGGGCCATATAATCACTGAGAATGGGGTGTCTACATATCCAGAGAAGGTTGAGGACATAGCAAACCTTACAGAGAAGGACCTCATGATGGAGGATGGATGTACTCCCTCTCCCCGGAAACTGAGATCAGTGCTGGGCATGTTCAACTACTACAACCACTTCATTGAAGGCTTCTCTACCCTAGCGAGACCACTATACAAGCTGACATCTGAGCCCAAGTCCAAGCCTCGTTCGTACACCTGGCAACTGCTCAGAGCCAAGAAATAGTCCGACAAGTAACCCCTTTGGTCATTTTTACGTTTTTGGACTGATTAAACAAACGAGATTTAACATGTTAAGTGGTGAGCGTTAGAGGTGCTGGTGGGTGGATTTTGTTACCATTTGAAAGAGCCAGGCTAGCTGTTTCCCCCTGTTTCCAGTCTTTATGCTAAGCTAAGCTGCTGGTTGTAGCTTCATATTTAATGGACAGATAGGAGAGCTGTATCAATCTTCTTATCTGATTATGACCTAAATTAAAAAAAAATCTGAACATCTTACAATTTAAGTGCCTTTCACACGCAGGATCTAATTCCTGGATAGCTTCATTATTTGGGTTGATTAGCTCTTTACTGTGTAATGGAGCTCTATAATACCTCGCGGGCATATTGACATCATTGCAGGACCTAGCAGTAGAAATCCTTCTCAGATGTAACATTATAAAAGCAGCTTGATTAAAATACCATACTTCACTCTGTCTTGTCAAATGTTAAGATGTGGCATTGAGCTGCAGGCTGTGGCTGAACATTTCACTTCATTTTTATCCATAGATACATATTTACTACACTTTTTACTACATTTTTGTCATGAACGTTGGATGTCACCTAGAAATGTGTGTTAATCCTAAAAATAACTGGATTATGATTGCTGTTTCATATAAATTTCATTTGGGTCTTTGGTCTACAGGTTATGACGTACAATATAAATAACTTCAGATGTTTTTGACATGATCTAGCGTCACCCTCGCCTCATTGGGATGTGGACAACAAACGCTAAACATAGTATATTTCTTTGCTGACAGGAGCTCTAAACAGTCGAGCCATTTCAATCGTCTGTGTTCTATCCTCTCCTCTAATGTATCCGCGCTCTTCTGTTTTCTATAAACACTCCACTATCCTTCATACTCTTTGAACTACCTCTCTTCTTTGCCCAATGTTTCACCATATTGATTGAAAGGACATTTTTGTGGTATACTTTAAAAGGCAGCATCCTTTAAATCCTTTGATGACCCTTCATTCAGATGACAAAATGCTACTGTTGATTGAGAAGCATGTTTACTCAAGGATAGACTTGTCTTTTGTTCCTTTTTGTCAACATGATGGAAAGTGGACTTGACCTTTTTATGCACCTTATATTGAGTCTTTTTAGTAATTCTCAAAAATATATATTTTAGTGTAGGCGATTTTGTGGTCCTTCATGTTTCCAATTGGTTTAGGAGCTGACCTAAAGGCTGAATTGGAAACAATCTGCTGGGAAATGAATTGAACGGAATGAAATACACAAAAACTGCCTGAAAGAATTTGAAAAAATGTTTTGCATTTCATCAAACATTTGTGCAAATAAATGTTTGCACAATATGCTCTTTAAACAGCCTAAGGAAAGTAATTTCTTTGTGGAGTCTGGGGCTTTACTCCTTTGGACAGCTCCTTTTAAACTGAGCCATTAGAACTGATTAAACAACATTACAAAATGAGCTAGTAGCTGAGGAAAGGGGCCTGAATTATTCACAAAACACCCCAGGATACTCTGCCAAGCTCATGCAGCACCTTCTATGATTGCAATTTATTTCGACCGTGCATTCGAATTCTGCAAATGTTGTTCAAAAGACAGGAATTCAATGATTGAGGCTCTTCATGTGCAAAAACAAACTCAATACATTTAAATAATTTCTCAGCACTCAGCTTGTGTCCTTGTAATGCTACTTCTTCATGTTCCTTTTTAAAGGATAAATCTTTATTGCTACTTTCTGGATAATTTCCAGATTGTTACAAGTGCTATTCCAGTAGTTCAGAGACAAAAAGACAATATTAATTTACTTAAACACTTTACTTGTATTTATGAATATCATGATTTATTGACTGATATTTACAGACCAGTGCATCCGGCATATTTTGGAGTTTCGGGGGATTCTAATAAGAAATGTACAAAGTGATTTAAGTCAGAGAAAGGGTCTTCATCTACATTGCCATAGTCATAATAAAAAATAATTTTAGACTTTGTTTTGCCATGTTCTGTGAGATAACATACACATACATATCTTAATAGTAACCATCAGAATTTAATTGTACTTTTATTTGCATATCGACGCTCAACTTTTCATGAGCTAAGAACAGCCCTGGCGTTGTCAGCGTTGTGACAATGAATTTTTCAGATTCATTCAAAATGCAAGTTCATTTAAGCGTACTTTTTACTGGAAGTGGTGTGTATCTTCATATAACTAGATTATTGGAATCAGAGGAGAGACGCACACTTCTGAAGTGAGGCCTAATCAAAGACTTTCATTTGAATATGAGATAAAACATTTCAAAGTCAACTGAATGAACTGACCTTCTCCCTCATTCTGTCATGAATGGATCAGTGAATGAGCCTACCAGGCCCAGGGGCCCAAAGGGTAGGGGCCACTACATAGAGACACGAAAGGACTACAAAGAGTCACAAAACCACTACAAAGAGACTCAAAATTATTACAGAGACTCAAAACCACTACAAAGAGACTCAAAAGGACTACAATTAGACTCACAACCACTACAAAAACAAATGACTACAAAAAGACTCAAAACAACTACAAAGAGACTCAAAACGACTACAAAGAATCACAAAACGACTACAAAGAGACTCAAAACTACAAAGAGACACGAAATAACTACAAACGATGCAGCCACGTTATTTGTAGTCAGTCTGGGGGTCTTGCTCCTGTAGGAGTGGTGGTGGGGGGGCTTTTACATGTCTAAATACATGCTTTCTGTGCAGATACACTAAAATGAAGACGGCCACCAACATCTACATCTTCAACCTCGCTCTGGCCGACGCCTTGGTCACCAGCACACTACCATTCCAGAGCGTCAACTACCTGATGGGGACCTGGCCATTTGGGGATGCGCTGTGCAAGATGGTGATGTCCATCGACTACTACAACATGTTCACTTCTATCTTCACGCTCACCACCATGAGCATCGACCGCTATGTCGCTGTGTGCCACCCAGTCAAAGCACTGGACTTCAGGACACCGCATAATGCCAAGATAGTAAACGTCTGCAACTGGATTCTCTCCTCAGCCATTGGGCTGCCTGTCATGTTCATGGCCTCCACCGCCATCACTCGTAAGCATGCGCACGTTATTCCTACACTGTCGTGTGTACAAACACGCAATTGCTTTTATTATGTATGGAGGAATTGTGTTTGGACTTTACAGAAAAGACCTCTAAACATTCAGAATATGATGCATAATTAGACATACTGTATATCCTTTATGACAACCACAGTAAATTGACAAAAATCTGCTGTCCTGGAAATATCCTTGAAGATAATCACAATTTTTTTTACAGCAAAACATGTATATTTCATCCAACAGAAAATTGAATAGAGAAAGTAATGACCTCAAAACAAAGCGTCCAACCCTCAAGCAGCAACCGACTTGCTGAACTTGGAGGGTTGTGCTAATTTCTTCCTTAGTCCTTGGTAGACGATGAGTCAAACAAGGGAAACAAAACACAACAGGAAGCACAAAACAGGAAGAAAACACATTCAGTTCATTCTCTGCACTCCAGCTTTAAAGAGCAATTATGTACTCCAGCAGGCTCTATGAACGGAGACAATCCAGAAGAGTTGTTTAGGTTGTTCTGTGTAACTGCACAAAAGGACTATTCAGTGCTATATGCCTGGCTGGTGACTAATATAACTGTCTGCACAGAGCTATACCTACAAAGACAGGCTTCTCTGACAGGGTTTCTCTGTGTAATTGCAGTGGTAATGGAGAGAAAACTGCCACTGAAACTGCTGGAGTGTGATCCCGCTCTGTTTGGAGGAGAGAGAGTAATGAATAGCTTCACAAAACATAGTTTTAAGTGAAGAGTTTAGTTTATCTCCATACAGTTAGCTAAAAAACAATTTTCATGAGACTGTCTAAGAAAGATAATATTAGATGCCCCCCTAAATACTAATATTACACTTGTAAAACACTGCATTTGGTTGCATTGTGTACAGTCAACCACACATTTCAGAGGAAGGAAGCACAGATGTTTAAAAAGTGAAAATACAGTGGATATAAATAACTACTTGTGAATTTGCTCATGTGCAATTTACCTGTGAACATCTGAACATCTACGTATATCTCCTCTGTGTGTGCCACCCTGCAAAGCCTCCAGCATTGTTGACTGCAAGCTGATTTTCCCCCACCCCTCCTGGTACTGGGACACCCTGCTGAAGATCTGCGTGTTCATCTTTGCCTTCATCATGCCCGTCCTCATCATCACCGTCTGCTACGGCCTCATGATCCTGCGGCTCAAGAGTGTGCGCATGCTGTCGGGCTCCCAGGTTAAGAAAAATCTGTTTATCATTAAATCTTTTACAAACACGAGCCAAAATTAGCGCATGCATTGAGTTATTTTCTACATTATGCACCAAAGGCTTGCAAGCATTAGCATTTAGTGAACTACTAAAAGTTACGTGGCCAACGCTAATCGATTTTATCTTTCAGAGTAATGAAGCAAAATAGAAGACTGCCCAGAGCATGCATGCAAATACGGTGCACTTGTTGCTCTCAAGAGAAAGCAATTAGGGAAAATCTACTTAAGCCTGAGGTTTTGATTAATTGCATTAGAAGGTGAAATGACCCATCAACAATAATTTCACACTTAGTATTTGAGAAAATTTACTAAACACCGGCTGCAAAACATACGCACATTCTAATTGACTTGACTAATGAGGATGTACCTACAGTAGACAGTAGATACAAATGGAAAATCAAAGTGGTGGAAGATATGATTTGTTCCCACTCACTGCTCTTCAACCACCACTGCACTTTTCTTAACCACTTTTCTTCCTTTCCATCATCCTTTTTCTCTGCCTCTTGCCTCTCTCCCCTTTACCTCTCCTCTTATTCCCCCTCTAACCGTCCTCTCCCCATCCTTTCTCTCATTCTCCACTCTCCTCTGTCCTTCCTTCATCATTATTATCTTCCCTACCTCGCCTTCTCCTGCTTTCCTCTTTGCACTTCTTCCTCTTTTCTCCCATACTCATCTTGTACTCCCACTTACCTCCAACACTAAACCACCTACCTCCTTCACACACACACACACACACACACACACACACACACACACACACACACAGGAGAAGGACAGGAACCTGCGACGGATCACCCGCATGGTCCTGGTGGTGGTTGCCGTCTTCATCGTATGTTGGACGCCCATCCACATCTTTGTCATCATCACAGCTCTGATCAATATCCCCAGCTCCACCCTGCAGACTATCACCTGGCACTTCTGCATCGCCCTAGGCTACACCAACAGGTACGCACCCGGCAGTAACCTTTGATAAATATGTTCACTGTAGTATTGAAACTATTACTCCTAAAAATTCAGGTATTATAGTTGTATTTTGCTGCTTACTGCTTCCCAAAAGTGAGAATTTGCTGGATTTTCTGACTGATATTTGATTTCTATCTCGTCAATCAACATTTCAGCAGTTTCAAGAAACCACTCTGAACTCTGGTTACTCTTATTTTTAATTTGTGTGTGTGCACACACCCCTGCCACACCTGTATTTTCTTGTTGGTGAGGCATTTGCAGTCACTCTCCTGCATTTGCACACAAGAAGTATTTATCTCAAAGAGGTTTTATCAATGAAGTGCAGCTGGTTGGGTGGTGCTATTTTAAGTGGAAAGTGTAGACAACAGGATGCTTATTATGAGGAATAGTGTGTGTTTAACAGATAAGAGCAAATGGTATTGACTTTTTGATAATGTACATTTGTTGGTACACGTTTTTATACAATGACTTAAGTTGACTTGTAGTTTTCACACCTCTCATTATACTGTATATAAAGGTGAAAACGATGAGTTTATGGGGAAGCTGATTTTCTAGTGTTAAACTGTGAGCTTGTTTTTACCCTTTGCAGTAGTCTGAACCCGGTTCTTTATGGCTACCTGGATGAGAACTTCAAGCGTTGTTTCCGTGAGTTCTGCACCCCGAGTCCCTCTGTGTTGGAGATGCAGAACTCGTCCCGGACCGGAGCCACTAGCCGCAAGCTCCCACCACGCGAAAACAACAGTGCAAACACAGGAGAAAGGTCCAATCAACAGGTAGACTGTATATACATACCAATACATGTATCTGCTTTAAAGAATAGTTCAACATATTAGGAAATACGCTTTGATTTCTTCCGAGAGTTAGATGAGAAGATTGATACCACTATCATGTTAGAGCCAGCAGCTGGTTACCTTAGCTTAGCATAAGACTTGTGGTCACCATGAAGTTGCCAGGTAACCAGCGGAGACTCAACAGAAGTCACTTCGCATGGCCAAGAAATTGTCCGGCACATAACCTCCCATAAAACCACAAATTGTTGTTTTGACACTTCGGTTTTTGTACAGATTAAACTAGCTAGTTGTTTCATCTGTTTCCAGTCTTTATGCTAAGCTAAGCTAAGCTAACCAGCTGCTAGCTGTAGCTTTATTTTTACCATACAGACATGAGAGTGGTATCAATCTTCTCATCTAACTCTTGGCAAGAAAGCTAATATACATATATAAATATTCATGTAAGGGTTTATATAAATGTACTGTATACAATAAAACGTAAACCTTCTCGTCTTCTAACTCCTCTCTCTGCAGGTATGACTAGCCTTGGAGGGGTCGTCAGTGGACTCTCGCTGTTGTGGCGGCGTTGCCAACGACGATCTCAACTCAGAGGTCACGCAGGTCACCACAGGGCTCTGACCACACAAACACAAACCACACGTACACACAAAACAATCCAGGACATGACTGAGACTCAATAGCACAGACCATTTTGACAAAGTGTTGCAAGCTTAACTGCAGCGCTGCATCAGGTCAGGCCATTCACCTGCCAACCAGTCTAACTGTTACTAACTGCATGGCTGTGTAAGGCTTTTACTCTTACTGAAACGGATACAGAAATGGGTCAAGCTAGACTAAACAGAAAACCAAGCATCATTACAATACCATGGCCTCCTAACTGAAGCAGTTGTTGCGCTAAATTGTGCATTAACGTTACAACTTTACAAAATGATCCAGTTTTCGCTATTATTGTTATTACTGTGACAATACACACTATACAGACTGAATAAGAGCAGTAAAGAAAGGCAGATGTATAGCCAGATCTATAAAAGCCACTTACAAAAGACACTAATATGATGTTGCTTTGTTCTATCGGCTCTGTACAAAGCTGCCTCATTGATCCAAGCCTCCTCTCCTAACCCTCATCTTATTGCTAATTCTCTAGGTTGTAAAAAAAAAAAAAATCAATGAATTGTCCTATGTTTGCAGAATTCATGACTTCAAGCCAAACTGTCACTTTTTCTCCTGACGTTTTTTTTTTTTAATTGTTTGCACATGTGAGAGGACAGTGTGGATTTATGACGGTTACTGGACGGTACAGGATCTAATCCGATATTGGACTCACGTTACTGAATGCCCTTTGTGGTCATTTTCTGCCCCCTCTGTCTTCATTCTTTCCTTTCCTTCTCCTTCTATTTTCATTTTGTCTCTGTAAAGAAGTTTTCTACCCTGTTGCTGGACTTACATAGAGCACAATATGTTCTCTCTGCTGTTTTTGACAAACTTCTGAATGTACAGAAGGGAAACCAGCTGTGTTTATCACACTGGATCCTTGTGCTGAACTGTGGATCTACAAAACCAGCAAAGAAGATGCATCAGCACTGTTTGCACAGCGCACAGAGCATGCTATTGTGGCATATAGTGCGAACATTATGGTACTACTAGTGTATGATTAACTACATCTTAACAGCCATTACACCAGGTATGGGATTAAATGGAGTCGCTTCTCCTCTTAAGAACTTAACAAGTGAGCCAAGCAGGATTGTACATCTGTTGTGATCTTTAGAATTGCTTGTGCTTGCGTGTTGTGCTGTATGCTATACTTGCCAGTTGCCTTTACAGTAGCTCTACTCGATATTCTGTGTACCAGTATTTTTTTTTAAATCTCTAAAGAAAGAGCATGATTGTATTAATCTCTCATGTAAAATGCTGTAAGTACTCTATTGCTTTTTTTATAAACATGAAAATTGCCTGAAAATGATTTCTGAAAGTGATGGTGGACCAGCAAGTCAAATATAGCTTCTAAATATAACTTTTGTCATATTGAATCTGCCTTGTTAACTGAAGAGATGTATATGAATCAGAAATCAATGTGTGTAAAACCTTAAATTGTGAATTCTTTAACTTTATAGACTGTTTCAGACTGAAAACTATGTATCACGGTGTCGCGCTGTACATATAGTCGGCCTATTTTTGGTATCACTGCTTTCAGTACATTTTGAAAGAATATTCAGTAGATTATTATTTCCAGCTACCACGACAGAAAAACATGTGGCCAAATTGTCTAATATTAACATATTAAAAACAGCAGCTGAATTTGGCTAGTATGGGGCATCAAGTGTCAACAAGTGTTTATTGTGCGACAAAGTGTACAATAGGTTTCATCTCACGAAACACATTATGTGCACAAAACAAATGTTGAAGAGCCAGTTGTCACCTTTTTATGCTACGTAATACATTTCAGGCCAAGAATGAAGAAAAGGAATCAAATATTTGAGTGACTGAGTAGTAAACATTGTCACCTAACAAACAAGAAGGTCCTGGGTTTGAACCGTACTCTGCCTTTCTGTGGTGTTTTCATGTTCTCACCACGTTCATGTTTTCTCTGGGAGCTCTGGTTTCCTCCCACAGTCCTAAGAAATGCAGGTAAAGTGCCCATAGCTGTGAGTATGAATGTGCAATCGTTAGCATGTCTGGCTACCTTGCTTACTGCAGGAGTAAGGAGGACTAAGGAGTGGATTGGATTTGGATTTGGGGAAGTTTGCACTCTAGCCAACGTAACCAGAGATAGCGTGACATTTGCCAAACATATCGGTTAGTCTTCATCTCAAAAGCCTTTTCTCTTTTAACGTTAAAAGTGAAATCATACTGTTTGAAACTACAAAAAAAAGTCTGTATATTTAAGGAGCTAAACAGGGTCATGTTAGAACAAATGGTCTGATTTTAACATTTAAATTTTATCTTAGCATACTAATAACAGCAGCTAATTAGTCCTAGAACAATGCTTTTATTTCCATGTCTTCAATGGATCATCAACCAGTGAGGATGCTGATTTTTTGCCTAGGAGACATGCAGCTTGAATAATTTGTAATTGGCTTTTTTTTTTTTTTTTGAAAATTAATAAATATAATAAATAATGAAGGCACTTGCAAATTACAAGGTAATACAAAATGTAAACCATACTTTGGTGTTTCATTTTTACCTCTTTATTTAAGATTTCATTAAAGTCTTTTTTTCTTTTTACAAAATCAACCAAAACACTGACAAAGAGGAAGATCTTGGGTGGATAATAATGAGAATAAATATGAAACAAAGCAAACTGTCAGTTATGGTGATGATATTTTTTTCATCATGAACAAAATTTACATAACATGCATCTATTGCATCTGGCACAAAAAAAGTGACATTTGGCATTAATGTAATATGTAATATTATATATTAATGTAATATACCATTAAGACACATTTTACAGCAGGTGACACTTGATGCATCATACAGAATATATTGATGGAAAATTTTAATAAAATTAATTTGATGCTGTCCATGATCTGTACACACAGCACCATCAAACTCTTTTTTATCATTTGCTTGTTTACGTGACTCATGACTCAACCATGACTTAACTTTTCTTGTAATCTAATGTACAGATGATAATTTCTACAACACTCTGTAACACAATACATATAATTTTACTGTTAATCAGTGCATTGTCAATGGAATAAAATGTAATTCTGAGTCTCACTGAATAAAGCATCTTCTGCATTGTGGTCTGTCCTTTCTTCAAATACAAGTACGTCTTCCATTCTCAACATGAAACACGGACATGACACAGCTTTTCTTGTCTGTGCACTCACAGATGAGGAGTACAAACAATATGGATGGGATGGCGCAGACATAACTCAAATCCAGCAACCGCTCAGTAAGAGGCAGGAGCCTTTTCCCCATTAATCACTAGTTATCTTCTAGAACTATAATTTATTACCAAATGATTTCTGTAATGTAAATATGTATTATTATTGTGACATTACGTGATCTCCATATTTCAGCCACAAAATGTAGAATCAGCTCAGTGTGTATAAATGTGTATTTGGCTGTGGATTGAGATGTCACAGCAGAAATTTTGACTTGTCATTGCCGTAAAAGCTCAGTAAACGATGGCTCTGTTCCAATTTAACTGTCCTAGTAAGCCAAACCAGTGAGCCAGCATGCACAATACCTGGTCCCTGGAACTACTACACCAAAATGTGTACTTACACCTGTGTTTGACAAGATAAATGTCCACCATGTCTGTGAGGAAGGTGTATTTTTGATGTAATTGATATTCTCCTTGGCACTCTCCCTCATGGGAAATCCCTTGAAAATGGCTGAAAACTCAAGTGGGCTTCTGTAAGATTAACAAGTCGAGGGCTGAGGGAGCAATTATGTACACTCAAAGAGCATATGCATTGTAATCTTCCATCATCTATTCTGCACAATGCATGATGGAATATGAAGTAATATATTGTGTAATTTTGAGCAATTCTGTATTCAATCCCAGTAAATGCTATTTAATGTTTAAGGACTTGTATATGAAAGTTAGCCATATTCCTCCCTATTCTGAGAATTGTAAAGTATTATTCTCAAGTATTAGAGCAGGTGCGTTTCATTTTCAGTCCTCTGCTTTTCTCTGACCTTGCCCCCTCGCTCAGCAAGTGGCCACTCGCCTGACATATGGTGCTTCATATTACCAAGTGTCGAGGGGAAGTGAAAGAAGGCATTAAAACGGACTGAAACCTGTTCCCACTCCATTTTTTTTTTGATTGATCTTGATTGCAGTGAAGTACGCTTTGATTCTTTCGTCACAAAAACAAAAAAAAACGTTGAGGAAAGTTTGAGCTGTTGGCAGAGGAATCTCACAGATTTCGTCTAAAATACAAATGTATTCAAAAGTCATGTGTGAACATTATCAACCCAGACGGTCTGTGATGGGCTTACACTGGTGTCTGTGGGAGCAAATATCATCAGCACGGTCTCAGAAGTGCGTGGGCGTGTTTGCGGCATGTATGTCTGCATACATGCCTTTAAGTCTATCTTGTCATGCGTGGGGCTGTTGAGGAGCCAGGCATTATCTTATTGGAGTTGGCAGCATGATTAGTCCTGTCATAGCGATTATTGTCAATTGGCATTGAATGTCCCCTCTTCCTGCAGAGATGGCGCTCTCATTCAGACGGGATGCTGTGGAGCTGCCCTGTTCTGTACGGAAAGCCGATCAACCAAACCAAAGTTAAATGACTTTTAAATGATCTTTGCCTTGAGGAGAAAAATCAGGGTCTGAGAAGACTGAAGGACATCTTGTTGTAAAAAAAAATCATAGATATGTGAAACTCTGGCCCATTTCTTTCCCCTGTATGGAACCCTAATATGGTGTTTTGCATATAGTGAACAGCTGATAACTTACTTTTGTAAATGTGCATGTTTTCTCTAAATTCGACATATTTGATAAGGTTAATCTTATTACAATGCATGTAAACAATTATTCTGCACACATGTTCACTATGTATATATTCATGATCTGATATCATTGATTAAAGGTGCATGTTTTGTACATCCTGGAACCATGTCATATAGTCTGTAGAATATCACAATATCTGAAACAGGTATGGCCTAAATAATGAGAGTCAGTGCTATATCTGTACTTATAGGCAATGCGATTCCTATTCATTGAGAAAGCCATCCGGTGCTCCGGATCTTGTGGTTATCTGCTTCATACTGTACATTGCTGTTCCGCTCTGAAGGCTCCAGGGAAAAAGCCAAAGGCCAGAGTCTTGTTTCATCTTTGCCACTGCTACAAGCAGCTCAGCTCATAACCAAAGCCTCAAGTAAACAGGCTCTTGACTGATCATAGCATGTGATCACTGGAGAAAATAATGAGTTTTTAGAGCAAATAAACATAAATCCTTTATGAAACTCCAAACAGCAGGCGCAAGAAGAGAGAGATTGTATGTTCAGAGCTGTGTAAAATCCGATTTAAGTCCTCCTGGCCTTGATACCCCAGCAACTCAACACTGTCATAGAGCAGTGGTTTCCTCAGGCTATTTCACACCTAGATGAATGGCTAACCGGCTCTCATCACCTGACGGAGAGGAACATTGCGTTTTGCTGGTGTGGTTCACAGCACATCACGAGGGTGAGAGGCGGACGCTGGAGAGAGAATCTCAGGTGTGATGGGGAAATTAAAGTCATGGATTTCCAGAGAAAACAGACAGGAAGTAAGCCAGGTAAACAAACCAGCCAGTTGGTCAAGCTAATGTATCAGCAAGCAAATGAGTGGGACAGACCACTGAGTCCTGTAAAGCTGCCACCACCTCATTACTTTGTCCGCCAATGAACCAGCCATCCAGCAAAAACCAGCAGTTTGACAGCTGACCAATGAGCCGCCTCAGTTTGTCCGTCGACCAACCAGCCATCACTGTAACAACCCTACAGGGTGTAGTTTGTTTTTACTTCTTCTCTCTATCTACCTCTGACTCCTGGTGGTTAGGAATGGGCTCCGTCTTAGGCAGTTGGTTTAAATCACTGGAAATATTGCTGACTCCATTTTTTACTAGGCCATCACTCAGCAGGACTGTGGGGCACAGGAGCCATCCAGTCAGGCAATATTCCCATCCATCCACCTGATTTCATTACCCTTTCCTCCTGATAGTGCTTTGCTTTGCAGTTCCCAGGTCAGCTCACTAAAAGATTGGCCATCAAAGTTTGATTATCATGCCTCTGTGACTATTATTTTACCATAGGTGTAGCTCTGCAAAAGTGAGATAAAACGATATATATCTGGTTGCTGGCAGACTGAAAAAAAAACTAGAGGAAAAGAAAGTATACTGAATCTATTATCTTATGTCTCACACATACACAGACATACAGTAGATATACACTCAGGTCTGCATGAGTGACCCTTCAGTGCACTACATGAACTTTCTGCCCGAGCATCTTTCATGGACATTGGAGCAGCACACTTGAGTACCTTTTTTTCCTGAAAAGATTTTTTTTTTGTCCACTTACAGCATTACATGGTTTTACAGCATATTATTTCAGCAATATCTCCACAGTATCCACTAATTAATATGTCTTGCTTGTTATGCAAGCTGTTGAATATTGAGGTACGGAGTGCTACAGTCTGAAGTCTAATGGAAACTCAAGAAAAGGCCTGTTAATAATTCTCACGTAGAGACAATGGAAAGAAGTAGCATAATGTAACAGGCTGTATTAACAGCACATCTCATTCCCCCTTCTATCTCATTTCTCCTACTTGAAGTGGTCAGAAGACTAATGACATACTGATAATTATATCTTTATTCTCATTCTGATGAAAATCCCACCTCTTTTCAACTGTCTGCTGCTGCCCTCATTGTGCATTCAGCTTCTCTTATGACAAGAGACTGGAGATACAGTCCAGTTTTATCCCTCAAACCACACTGAACTCCTTACTTTACCCAAAAAGACTGAATACGTTGCACTATACCGCAAGGATAAAGGAATGGAAACTAATCAAAGCTCACAAGATCCTCTGGCCACGCTCACTTTTTTTATCTTCAATGAAATAAGGACAATATTGCGTCTCCACCGTAGTGAAGATGTCGTACGGCTTTGACCTCACTCCCATCAGCTTCTGCCAGGGTGTGCTATCAGAAATGTAATCTCTATCCCTGTAGATCTCAATGGTGCAGTGTAATAAATGGACTTTCCTATCTTATTACTGTTATCCTTCATACTAAATTATTCTCATCAGGTATTTTTCTACAGAGGGATACAGACAATCAATAGCCATGACCAGCAGTCCTCATGGGACCTAACTGAATAGGGTTTATTCATACATGAAGGTGAAGCTCAGTGAAGTGATCTCATTTCATGATGGATGCTTTTTCTAACAGTGACTTAAAGGCCTAGCTTTCAGCATGTCAGTGTAAATTAACCTGACAGCATTGTTCTACTTTACTCTTTTGCTTTTATTGCATTATCACAGCAAACTTTCTGGATTTCTAGTTTTTTTCTATTAATAACAGGCTGAACACATGAAAACAGAAAGACCTTGTGCGTCTTGTGGGAACAGAAGACAAAGTCAATTTTACATGTACAACCTGCCAGAACAAGATCTAGAAAAATAGCTGTAAATCTTTTAGCTCTAGTGGAACAAAAGCAGTAACATTCCTGGGTAAAAGTGGCAAAAAGTTACAATGTTTTTATTTATGAGGGGTTTATGTAGCCACCCAGATGACCATATCTCTAGTGCTAGCTAGTGGTCTGCTGAGGACAGCACTACCACTAGCTATTACTATGACTATCGCCTTCTGTTCTCTCTCTCCTCATTTCCACTGCTGTTTCTAATAAAAAAACAACAAGAAAAAGGGTTGAATCAGCTCCACAAGCGTGTTAATGTTAATAATAAAAAACTTGAAATTGAAAAAGAAAACCTGTGCAAAAGTCAGGTAATTATCCAAAGTACAAAGTGTTCCCATCTTGGGACTGGAGTTGGAAATAAGCTTTGGCTATAAAAACATATTCATCACATGGGACACTGCTATTGCAACTGTATGTGATTTACCTTCAGATAACCTCAATTAAACAGTTGCACCTTTCTTGTCATTATAGACCTTTAGGGATTAACGGACTCTATAAGTACTCTACAAGTAAGATGAAAAACAACTCTACTCTACCCAAAATGAAAGCACCAATAGAAATATTATATAATATAGTACAAATTCACTTAAATCACCAATTTCAAAAAGCTGTTTAGGATATTGGATAAAATGAGGAATCATCCTAGGAAAAGGCAACAGCCTGTCTGTGACATTTACCAGTGAAAACGTTGGATTTAAACGTCAGTTTTGCCCCAAGCAAACATTTTATCTTTCCAGACAGTAAACATACTCTATGTGAGATCAAAAAGCCACCTTTGAAGATTCAGGCCGCTGCTTGATAACAGGTAGGAAATAACACACTAGCGCTGGAGCTCTAGGGATGGCATTGTTGGTCTGTCAGTCCCCCACTTTGGTCCAGACGGAAATATTTTTGAACAACTATTCAACTACTATTTCATTGCCATGAAATTTTGTACAGATTTTCAAGTCGCACTTTAACACCTCCTTACTTTGGTACTCCCATGGCTTTTCTTCTAGTGTCACCATGAGGGTGACATCTTTGGTTTTAAGTGAAATGTCAATTATAACAATTATTGGACGGATTGCAGTGAAATTTGAATTTGTCCAGTAGGCTGCTAGGCTATAGTTTATGACCAAATACAAACTAATGACATTACCTAAGCTGTACTTTGTGTTTAGTGCTAATCAAGGAAACTAAAAAAGTAGGTGCTAATTAGGAAATGCTACCATACTAACATGTTAAACTAAGATGATGAACATGGTAAACATTTTACCTGCTAAAAATCAACATTTTAGCATTGTAATTGTGAGCATTAACGTGCTGGCTCAGAGTACCGGTGTCTTTCAGTACAGTCTCACAGAGCTGCTAGCGTGGCTTTAGACTCTTAGTGTTGTTCCCCTAAGTTTTGCATAGGCAGCATTATATGACCAAGTCACGGAGAAACATATTGTTGACGTCTCAAATGGGTCTACCTGGAACGTTGCATTGGCAACACATTAGCCTCAGACAGCTAGTATTACAGTAATGGCTAGCTTGGTCAGCACTAAACTGATTGCTGAAAATTCAGCATCTCAACTTACAAACAACAGTTTAAAAACAGCTACAATAAATGAGTCAATAAACAACAAAATGGTTTGATTTTAAACCGTCAGCTGGTTAAACCGCAACTGCAGTGGAACTGTGGCGGTGGAGTTGCCACTAGCAACAGGGTGTTCAACTGAAACCAACTGCCAGTGGAGTTGCCACTAGCAACAGGGTGTTCAACTGAAACCAACTGCCAGTGGAGTTGCCACTAGCAACAGGGTGTTCAACTGAAACCAACTGCTGGTGGCAGTTCAGCGAGGCTCAGCTCCTCCGCAAAGCACTCACACAGTCTGGACCAACCAAATTATAGCCAAAGAAAAAGAAAAGTACACCAACCACTGGACATCTGCTACAAAAACTCTAAACTTCAGTGTTATTTAGAAAACAGCAGAAAACAAGAGTTCTGCCAACATCAAGAGGTAGAGGCGGTTTCCCCCGCTAACTCGCAGCCTGTGTAAAGATACCAAAGTAAAACGTAATTACAAAACACCGTTACTTGTGTGTCAGAGCCTGAGGGGGGAAACGTGAAACTGTACTCAACTTTTTCACTGTGTCTCGCTCACCTCGCGGTCATGGTCATGCCGACGAAGCAAAAAAAAAAAAAAAAAAAATTTGAATGTGAATTTGGGAGCGAGAACGAAAGTTTACAGCCCGTGTTTCTCCCCGGTTCGTTTTACAGGAGGAACCTACCGGACGTAGTCCCGCTTCTTTGCGACGAAGCTTGAGCGTGTCTGCGTGTTATTTACATCTTCTGCCTTCGTTCTTGGGCTCTTCGCGTTTTACCGAGTGAGTATCGTTTGCGTTTGCAACCTATACGACCGCTAAGAAACCGATATTTAGCTGAAAGAGCAGCTCAAGTTACGGTTCGAGAAGACTTTTATTGGGCCAACCTCGGGTTACTGTTAGCATGCTAGCCCAGAAAGCGACTCGAGGCGAGGCAGCATATTTCTTTTATTTTACGGTTATATTAAGTAACTGACTCCAGTACAGAGACGGTTAATTTTACAATGACGAAGCCAGACACGTTGCTGTTTTGTAAAACTACATTATAATGTAATCACTCAAGCTACGTGGCTCAAAATTCACTCGCTGTGTCATCTGTCTGCCTCTGCATGAACGTATATATATTTATAAAACCCTCCTTTCTCTGCCCGCAGCCTCTGTGACTCTCGCTTCAGCGACAATGACGGACAGATACAACATCCACAGTCAACTGGAGCACCTTCAGTCCAAGTACATCGGCACAGGACACGCCGACACCAGCAAGTGGGAATGGCTGGTGAACCAGCACCGAGACTCTTACTGCTCCTACATGGGACATTTCGACCTGCTCAACTACTTCTCCGTCGCCGAGAACGAGAGCAAAGCGCGCGTCCGCTTCAACCTGATGGAGAAGATGCTTCAGCCGTGTGGACCACCAGCGGACAAGCCTGACGATGCCTAGATTACGCTGCAGTGAGCAGGATATTTTTGTAGGATGTGTTTTTTTATTTTTTATTATTATGTTGGACATTCAACTTGGTTTTCTGCCAGATATGTTCAATGTTATGCTCCTCTGACATTTCTGACCATGAAGTAAGAACCGCTGCCTCAGCCTTGTAAGACTGTGGCGACACTGAATGGATTGTTCACTTACACAGCATGAGAAAAACGCTGTTTCTTGCCCTCTGCAGCTTTCAGGGAAAATAGCTACAACGGTGAAAGAAAGGGGAGTAGGAACGGCTTCAAGATCTAAACATTAACCAGAGATGATGATAGTACACCACTTTGTACATTTTTCTATCAGCTGCCAAGTATTTGTAGTAACTGATGGAGATGTATTCATGGTTGAAATTTATGTTTTGATTTAATTAAAATTTGTCTTTCTCTATGTTGGCCTGTTCACATCAAGACTGCATTTATATGCTTTTATATTTCATGGTTCATGGGTCAGATTAGTCAACGGGCACCTTCTCAGTCATTCATGTGTTACTGTTTAAAATTTAATTTCTTATAGTCAATACCCAGACCACATACAGATGGGTGACAAAGTAAAAACAAGCAAGAAGTGACTTAGTGCAGTGTTGGGCCACCACGAGCAGACAACTGCTTTAATGCTCCTAGGTTCAGATTCTCCAAGTCTTTGTAATGCTACAGGAGGGATGGACACCAGTCTTCCAAAAGATATCCCTTCATTTGGTGTAGAGTGCTGTCGGTCCCATAAATGTTCATTTAGGCTAAATCAATGCGAAGGCCATAGCATCTGATTCACATCATATTCATACTCATCAAATCATTCAGTGACCTCTCATATCCTCAATGGAAGCATTTGCATCTTTCATGTTAAGTTTTAATTTTAAATTGTCACCTGGCTATAGATTTTATCAGTGCCATTAAGAGAACAAAGAGGCAAATTCTATGCTGTGCATGTACTGTAGATTAAATTGGGCATGGATATATTTTATTGGATTTATTGTATTGACAGGCAAGGATATTTTGTGCTTCAGTCTTAATTTCAGAAAAAAGAGTAAATGAAAAGAAAAAATAGGGAAAGGAGTAAAGGTTTTGTCAATTAAAAATTAAGATATAAATAATATAGCAAATATATACTGTACATGAGGAAGAAATGTGTATTAATATTAGTCATAATGTACAGAGTAATCAAAGTAAATTCAAAATGGGGCATAAAAGTCTCAGTCTGGGACTGAAGGAAACAATTTCTTAACATGTGTGACCATGATACATTTTTTAACCTTAAAAGCGGTGCAAATATGTGTTGATGAAATATGTATCATATGATACATGCTTGTAAATGAAGTTCAGTTATTGCACATTTATATTTTACAGTAAACCTCTAAACTTGCAGGTGTTTGAGGTCAGTTTGGAAAATGTAAACTGCAAGCCAGAACATTAAGCTTATCAGCTGCAAGTATATTTCAGCAGTGAATTTCGTTTGTTTGGCCTTGCAGATTCAGCCAACTGTTGTCCACCTACGCAGTCTCTCTCACACACACATTTGTCCCCAATCATCCACCCACACATTTGAGTGCACACAGGTCAGCTGTGCATTAAACACATAGCTCGACATGCTGTATCTTGTTTTGTCTGACTGTGAACTAACCACAAGATGTACTGTCTTCTATTTTATAGATAAAAAACCCCCCATCATTTTAAGAGGTGGCTGATTCTCATATATGATGTTTATGGTTGATAAACTAAAAATTGGCAGGTCTGGTCCGTTTCATGTACACATCTGAGCAAACCAAGTGGTAGCAATTAGATTTCAGAGAGCAAATGAACTTCTCAAGCAGTGGCACCAAATTAAAAAAACGCCATGAATCACAGGTGAGGGGAGACAATTATTCCAGTGTTGAATTTGAATCAGCGCCTTTGATCAGGAGTGTCAGTTTAATATGCCACTAGCCATGAGAAAATGTTTTTTATAATGCAAATTGCCTCAGGTTGGTTAAAGTAGAATAGATGTTTGAAGCGGGCACAGTGAGATGTGTGACTACAAGAGCATCAGGCGCCGAGGTTTGACTTGCTGACTTCAGGTGATTTATTGAAGCATACTCCCGGCCAAATTCACACACACACACACACACACACACACACACACACACACACAAATACAGACACTTGGTGGGAGACGATGCTATGGATGACTCATTGTTGGATTGAGAGGCAAGTCAGTGGGTGCCAAGGAAGTTCTTGCGTTGCGCATCACGTCTCTGTGTGTGTGTTGGAGGGCTTCTTAGTGGGGTAAGTCCTTGCCATCTGTCCTCGCTGTGAGAGTCGTGGAGACGGCGCTGCCAAGTCAGGCGTGAAAGCAACGTGAGGTTCGTCGGTGTGCCGTCACACACACACACACACACACACACACACACACACACACACACACACACATAAAACCCTCACATAAACTGCTTGACTTGTTCTTGCTGAGACACGAGCACATAAATAGACGTCTGCTCCTCAGTTTCCAGCTACATCAGTGGAGACTCTCCTTCTTTAATGGTAATAAGGCCTGCAGGTGGGTGTGCTTTGATTATAGGCTATAACACCCACTTTGTAGGTGAAGCACTCTGAGAGAAACCTCATACACCTTTTTCCCTCTTCTTTATCTAAAAAAGAAAGGGGGAAAAATGGAAACATTTATTGTTAATTTGCAGAGAAAATCACCAGCAGATCGGAAAATGTATTGAATTGACCTACAATTTCCACCTTGAGAAAGATTTGATCATCACAAGAAAGAGAAAGATTGTTGGCTTTTTTGACAGAGATCTGTTTTTGGTATGTGAAATGTGTATTTACTGTACCAATGTACAAAGTGACAAATGTTTTATGTAACAATTCCTTTTTTTCAAAATGATAGAGTGTTTTCATACAGCAAAGGGAAATAACGGTGTAACTGAAACAGCTTGTTCTGTTTTGTTGATTCCTTCTGGAGTCTTTCACAATAACTATAAATACTGTGTCCTTCCTGCCAACACACATGTACACTATAAAGGCTTTTACGGTACAGGGACATAAAAACAGTTTTGTACACTCATAATACACACATATATTAAAAAAAAACTTTAAAAAGTTCTGGAAAGTCCCATTAAATGAGGTGAATAAAGATACTGAATACCCACTAGGGCCCCTGGCTGACGGATGGACCCTGATATTTCTGGAATAAAATGCCTGGTGTTTTCCCTAAGTGTATACTTAGGCTATAAATATACCACTCCAGTGTTGAAGGTGCTGAAAAGGAATAAAACTCAAAGTATAACACAGCAGCTGTTGTGTTGTGTAATTCTGAGACAAAACTGTAACAAGCAGAAATATAATTTGGCTCAACACACAAAAACAAAATTGTCGTCCCTGTAAATTTTGACCAGATGGTTCAACTTAGTGCTTTTAGGGTAATGATCCAAATACAGAATTAGGTTTGATAATTGATCCCCTTATTGATAATTGATGTTACATGCTGGTATAGAGGATCGAACCTGTGGAATATGTCACCATTTTAGCCACACTAGCCTTGCTCTAAGGATGGTATGTCACTTCGGTCCAGACTGAAATATGTCAACAACTATTGGATGGATTGCCATGACAACAGGCATTCAAGGTCCCCAGAGGATGAATCCTAATTACTCTGGTGATCGATCCCCTGACTTTTCCTTTAGCGCCACCATGATGTTGACGTTTGTGCTTTTGAGTGAAATGTCTCAATAACCATTGAATGGGTTGTCATGAAATTTGGTACATAGATATAACTTGTCCAATATTTTGGTTTATCACCAAATAAACAAATGGCATTCCCATCAGCCTCAGTTGCACTTTGTGTTTAGTGCTAATTACCAAATGTTAGCCTTAGTACAGCCTCACAGAGGCGCTGCATTGACTGTATAGACTCTAGTCTCCTTTCACTTTCTGCTGCCATGTACTTTTCTTTATATTGTTTTTTTGTGTGTGTATTGTTGAGTGCTTGACAACAGTGCTATAAAGTGGAAGAAAGAAACAGAAGCCCTGTGCTCGCTTATGTTTGCTTCATTCAGGCTTCAGTTACAAGGTTACGAGGTTTGAGTCATAAAAACAGCTTTTCTGTTTATTTGTTTTCAGTTAACTAGATAAGAAAAATAAGAATATTTCCTTATTGGACCGATTTATTATTGTCAGTTATTATAGTGCAATTAATAATCATCTCAGACATGCAGAACTTTTTCCTTACCTCATTTCACTTTGTTTCTTCTAATCTCCAGAGGTACTCAAGCCGAAACATACAGAGAAATGAAGTTCAGCTCCATTTGAAGCAGTTCAACTGTACTAACTCTCTTTTGATGCTGAGGCTCCATCACACTGGTACTGAGGTCAGCAAGTACAGGTCTGCTTGAACATCTCATAGCCCGACACCCACTGAATCGATCTAATCTGGCATGGCAGCTCATTATCACCTCAACCCTGCGACAATTCAGGAACCTGCAGTGTCTTGATAGTCGAGGCAATTAATTCTATTCCTTCACATGACCCTGTAAAAGTTATAGTTAGACTGGAAACTGCTTTAGCATCGTGCATGTTTGCATTGAATTTAAATGGTCCCTGACACAGTGAATGGCATCTTTTAATAACCGCTTGGCCTTTCTGTGTTCATGCTGATGTGAGTGTCTCGTTTGGCCGGTAGTTCACAATATGCTCTCTCCTCTGATTACTCAGGAGCTCAGCCAAATGGTGAAAAGGTCCAGGAAGCACATTCACCCTCGTCAAATATGAATGCTCCAACAATCCAATTATCTTTGCCCTTCTCTGCCACCCACCTGCTTTATCCATCTATCTGCCTTAACTCTTCTTCTCTTCGCTCTCCTGCAAATCACACCACTGCCTCCTGTTCTCCCACTTTCTGTTCCTTCTTTCTTTTTTCCATCTCTACTGCTCAGATAGGCTTACCAGTGGAGTGGAAACATCCAAGATAAAACACACAAGTAATGACTCTGCAGCATGAAAAAACACATGAATATTTTCTGTGAAGAATGCAGGAGTGCGTGTCTGGCGTAATTTTCTGTAACTAACTGCAAACAATAAGCCTGGGGAATAACGGCGCTCAGAAGAGGAAAGCGAATGAATGCTGGACCTTTATGACAAAATACTTAATGAGTGTCTGGTCTGAACAGTTCCGTGTAGTTTTGTGCAAGGAAAGTTTAACTTAAAATCACCTTTGGTTAACAAATGCGGTTTAATCGGATTTGAAACAAATTGTGAGTCTTTTTAACGTAAAGGTTATCACCCAAGCCTCTTACCAAACAATTACCTTTTCATAACATTTCTGAGCACAACAGACTTGGTTTTAGATTTTCTTTTTTCTTTCCTGCCTTGTTCATCTTTTATAACCTTTCACTCATTTTTGCAAAGATTGAGAGTAATTTGAGAAGTGGAATGACTGTAATATGAACAGTATGACAGGGTGGAATAAAGCGTCTTATAATCACACTTTGTGTAAACTAGCAGGGTTTTAAACTGATGATTAATATCCACCCTTTTCCAATTGAGTAGTAGACCTGCATTACAGCCGAGACCTCCAGGCAGTGTGCCAGGGACAAAACTGCCTTCCCATCCTGCCTGAGGAACTTCATTAACGTAGAGACTGTGTGTGTGTGTGTGTGTTTTATAACTAGTATGACTTTTGGGGCTAAAAAGTGGAAACTTTTTGGAGAAGACTGGTTGTTTAAGAGTTTGAAAAAAAAGGGCTCAAGTTCAGGTCTCAAAAATATGGCCGTGGTAAATTTTAAAGTAAAGTTTAAGAGAAAGGTGAGGATTTAAGGGGTGAGTGTGGGTCCTCACAAGTAAGGTGTGTGTGTGTGTGTGTGTGTGTGTGTGTGTGTGTGAGAGAGTGAGAGAGAGAGAGAGCAGGAGGTTTATGATCACTGTGGTTCAGGAGGGCATCTTTCAGATAGAAGCACCAGCTGCTCCAGTTATCTTGCTGTCCTCCTTTGCCCTATAAAACCGATTATCACCACTGTCAGAATAATATATATATATATATATATATATATATACATATATATATATATATCGAACAAGGGAGCTGAAAAGTTGACAAGTGAGCATACATCACGAGCAAATGTCTTTAATTTCCTACCATCTTTGTCTCTGCAATCTCTTTCTGACTCTCCTCCTCCACTGTCGATCTCTAGTTCTCATTTCCTTGTCCTCTCCTTAAGAACCAACTCCATTACGCCCACATCCGCTGCCACGCTTGTACTCTGGATGAGGTCGAATAGATAGGGCTGAAATTGGATACTTTAATGGTCATTCGCAAAGAAACCTCCCGTATTAACAAAAATACACACGAGCCCAAAGGTACAGAGATGTTTGCAACACAGGCATTAAGATGGCATGCACTCTAAGACCACAAAATCCTACATGCAAGCAAGCATGAGATCAAAACAGTACAAACAAACAGTATTCGCAGAACTGGCATTCATCTGGAATATTTATTGGAAATCTATATGGCAAAATGAAGTTTTAATGGCACAAGGGAGTAAAGCGGTTTATCTCTCAGGCCTGTATTTGTCAGATTGTGTTTGCATATTGCAGACTGAAGAGTCATTTGAACATCGACCTCGTCCCTGCTTGGGAACCAGCTATTGGAGTTACTGGAATCGTCTTATTTTGCATTTGTCAATGTAAATTGATGTGTATTACAACATGCACAAGATTTTTTGACTTTGAGTGAGTTTTTTGACTGAGTTCCTTGCACTTGGCTTTATTTGAAGGCAACCACAAGTGTGAAAAGACAGGAGAGGAGAAATATGAGCCAACTACCAAATTAGTCAGTGAAGATGCTCTCATTTTAACTTCAGTATGGTGTCATTGTATACATTACTTTTGTCACATAAATTTGGACTCGACAAAAAGAGAAAGACTGGACATCAATAAAACAAGAGTCTACAGCCATGCTAGCAGCTCTGTGAGACTGTACTTTGAGCTAAATACTAACGTTTACATGCTGATGTTCAGCAGGTTGACTATCTTCACAATCATAGTTTAGCCTGTTAGCATTCGCTCTAAACACAAAGCACAGCTGAGGCTTTGGTCATAAACTAAAGTATTGAACAAATAAAAACAAGACCTGATGGTGGCGCTAAATGAAAACTTTAGGGTATTACAATTCATCATGAGGGGGACATGTATGTCTGTACCAAATTTCATAGCAATCCGTCTAATAGTTGTTGAGACATTTCACTGAAAACCACAAATGTTGACCTCATGGTGGCGCTAGAGGAAAGTTCAGAGGATCACCAAATTCATTAGGATTCATCCTCTGGGCACCATGAATGTCTGTACTAAATGTCATGGCAATCTATCTCTAATCTGTTGAGATATTTCAGCCTGGAGTAAAGTGGTGGACCGACTGACAGACCCATGTTCCCCTGAGCCACTCTGCTCACTTTTTGCAGAATCGTTTGTCCTTTTGTAACCCGAGCAGAAACTCAGTGAGAGCCAAAAGGCAAAGATGATGAGAAAAGCTGAGTTAAAGGTTTTCTGCCCCCCCCCCAATATCCTAGAAATGCTTAATTGGCACTAATTGCTAAACCTTTGACTTTCCAGATAGGCTGTAAATTGCTCTCACAACCGTCCTTGGAACCTCAGTGGAAATTTAAAACAAAATTTGGCAGAGTTTTTAATTAGTTCAGGAAATCTGCAAGGAATTCTGTAATGTGTTTAAAAATAAAACCCCACTGAGACGAAGTGTCTTGCTCTTTGCATTTCATGTCTCTGAATAGTCAATTAGAAAACGTGGCCTTCAAGGACTCTGAAATCTGCTTCCTAAAACCAGCTCTGACTGCAGCCAGCAGGAATACAGTAGAAAAGAGAGAAGGTGGATCAATTCAGTTTCACTCTTTCTTACTTGCTAGTGCAAATGTATTATCTGGATCCAACTGTCTCTGTGCAAACACCTTCTTCTTTTTTTTTTTTGTTATTACTTAAGTGATTAAAGTAATACTGATCATATGACAAGAAAAACCAGGATGACAAAATAGATGTTTTTCCATGATTCTTTATATACAAAAACAATATACACAGTTTGGACATAACAGTAGCTGTTTTGGGGATATACGACATCATCTTATGACAAATAAATCTTATGTGAAACATACAGTAAACGTGTTTGGAGTGTATGTGAAATATCCAGTCCTGGGTCTTTGCTGCTTTGAGCATCTTGCTGCCATCGTGTGAAAAAAAAGAAGAAAGAAAATCAATGCATTTCGCTGCTAATGGATTAAAAGTTGAAGGGTTTATAGTGTGACTGACTTGTGAATCCCCAGTGAATCATGATACCTTTCTGTGAATTTCACAAAATCAAGAAAAGACTACATGTTGGTAGATAAAAGGCTTTCGATCAATAACAGCAGCAGTCTTGTATTATGGCTCTTGTCAGAAATTGGGGATTTGATTTGGGGTAAGTGACAAAGGAAGCCTCAAGCACCATTACAACAACAGCAGACATCCTCAAATGTAAACATTTTCATGAAGTGGTGGATGTCTCCAGTCCTGCGAATTGATAGTAGCAGCCGGCAGGGCAAGTGTCAAAGTGGCCGTGACTGCTTTAAACCAGCTCAACTGGAATTTTAGACAAATACTTTTGGAAATTTAATGGTAGGGATTGTATGTTTGACACTTTAATTTCACTTATTCCGCTTTATCAACAAAGAAAAGAAATGTGGGGTGTGTTATATATTTTAAAGCTTCTTTGGGTTTTATGCTCAGAAGGTTTATTGTGTTTATTTTACATATGAGATGAGATGAAACAGACTGCAGCCATAAAAGTTTTTACAGGACTCGCTCCTTGTGATTAATACTGACTGGTTATGACTAAACACCAACTGCCAAGGCTCTTCCACACTCTCCACTGCTTAGTCTAGATGCTATTCCTAATTCTGGGATAAAATATAGAATTATGCATCAGTGTTGCAGGGAAAAAAACCCTAAATGAAGATATGGTGACAGTCCAGACCAGGACTCCCCTGTAAGTAGTTTGAGTATTAATAAAGTCACTTGTGTTTTAAAAAAGATAACACAAAGCTTTTGCCTGGATTTACACAAACAAGTAAGATTTCTAAAGCTTCTTATTAAGTAACATTTTATGTTAACCTCTCCATTTAGCATTCATAAGCAGCATATAAAGACTTCATACATGATTTATAACACACTGTAATGTAGTTGTAAGCAAATATAAAGACATATTTAAGTGTTTATTAATGTACTTTGTCACCAATTAAACATCCATAACTGGTGTATAAACAGCTAATGAATGACCGATAGCACAGTATAATAACTAATCCTTAGTGTTACGAAGCATTTATTAACCATTCATACACGTGTACAAATCATTCACAGATAGATTTAAAACTATTTATAAATGTGTTCAAAACATGTGTAGACATCATTATATGAGATTATGGATATGCTATAATATATTACAAAGTATTGATGTTTATTCAACAGTTGTGGATGCTTCACATGAGGAGTTAAAGATGTTAACAAATGCATTATTAAACACTTAAACCTGCAGTAATTGATTTTTTTGGCCACTTGACATATTATCACCTTTTAAGTTGACATAGCAAACTGTTGCTTATTTACACATCCAGCAGTTACAGAGTAACATTATCATTAATTTGGAGCCGTGTTTCAGGTCACATGACGAATCTAAGTCCAATATTCTCTCTCCTTTTAGCTCTGTTTTTGGTCTCTACCAGATCCTGAGGGAAATATCTGTCTCTTTAGCTGCATTAAAGTTGCTGGACAGCTAAACAAGGAGCTGAAACTCGCTATAAAGCTCCATAAAGCCGAGGGGAGCTGCAGATTCAGGTGATAATTCTTTGTAGGTTCATCACTACGAGCGACCCATTTCACATCGTCTTCACATTGACTGTATGCTGCTTATAAATGCTAAATACGCTGGGTTAAAATAAATGTTACCATTTATGCTTTATATGGATTAACTTATTGTCTTTTTTAAATAGATGCAAACAGCATATTCATGTTTACTCAGCCATGACGGGATCAAAGCTGTACCACCAGGTAAGACTTTTAATTTGTGTATCTAAAATAAGAGCTTTCTGGTCTTTTATTACAGTATTTACTGTTGGTGTGCAGTGCACCATGTTCACCTTTATAGAAGCTAAATTCCACACTACGTCCAACCAATGAGACTCATGTTTACTTTGTAGTTTAATCTGAACAGTTATCATTATGTCAAAGTTTCAAGTCATATCCTGCTTGTTTTCTTTTTTTATTTGTGCAGGGTGAACTATATCATCTGAAGAAATAAATCAAAAGTGAGGTCCAGAAAGGATTATAAATTGAGTCGTCATCCATGAAGTACCTGCTGCATTGCACCTGCTGACTTCAGTTAAAGTGAAAGTGGAACAGAATACGAAATAACCAGAGAGATTTATCACTACCTATATAATGCCTTGTCCATGGTCTGCTTAGGAAACAGGTAGGTTTGGTAAATACAAGACAGTTATTCAACATACTGTGCTTCATATGTTGCCTAGAAACAGCTCTTATATGTGTGCTGAACTGTTCATTACATTATTATTGTCTGGGGATTATAAAAGAAAAAAAAAAAAAAGACAACTTAAATCAGAGCTTAAAACATTCACATTAAAGTTCTATTCTATCATATTGGTAGTAAAATTGATTTCAATGTATGCACATGCTCGATATACATTCTGTACAAAATAATCAATATATAAACAACATAGACATTGACGTGAATGAATACTGTTGTTTCTTTTCCATCGCTGTACATCATTCCATGTTACGACCTCCGCACATTCAGAAGCAGAAGAATAAATCTGTCCTTACTATTTGCAAGAATGACGAGTGTTGCGGAGGTTTGAGGTTTATTATAAGAACAGAAGCCTTCGGACGTCAGCAAGCTCAATCTGTCAATCACTTTTCAGCCAGGGTCTCCTTTATAGTCCCAATGCTTTTGTTTATTTTGTATCTGAACATTCACGGCCATGAATAAGGGGCCATGTCTAGTTTTTTTCTGTCCCAGCTTCTTATATTAGTCCTAAAATATTTTTGAGAGCAAGTAATAGGTTCAGGTTCTCTGTCCTTCTACATTTCACTTCTGACTTTTCTGACATTTCTTTTTCTGATAGCTCAGCCAAACGTTCTGGCATTCACACAAAAACAAATCATTATTAATCGATCCCCTTTACATTTTGCATTAACATACATCTTAAGTACTTGGCTTTTATCTTGAAGGAGCACTTAGAGGCAGAAAATCTATAAATGCACCAAAGATTGTGATCCAAATGACTAAATCACGTCAGCCACCTTGCTAACAAACCATAAATCTGCACATCACACTAAATGTCTGTGTATCTGCACATTTAAACAAAGGCAACCCCTCTTGAGTGCAGTTAAGTTGTTGTACAGCCAACTGTGACAACTTACCTATTTGTATTTATTCTCCAAACATTAAAAATTAATTCAGACTTATGAAAGTCTAAACATCTTTCCCATAGTGCACAAAATACAAATGTAATCCCAAGGAGCAGTGGAATATAAAATAGGCCTGCTTAGATTACCATAACACATATCAATCTTATAGTTTTGCCTCACATGATATTAAAGGATTAGTTTGACATTTTGGGAAATACTCTTATTCACAATTTTGACAGGAGCCAGGCGATTAGCTTAGCTTACTATAAAGACTGGAAACAGGGGGAAACAGCTAGCCTGGCTCTGTTCAAAGGTAATAAAACATGTCTGCCAGCGCCTCTTAATAAACATCTCATTTCTTTAATGTGAAGAGCCAGGCTAGCCGTTTCCCCGTTTCTAGTCTTTATGCTAAGCTAAGCTAATTGCCTGCTGGGTGTAGCTTCATATTTAATCTACAGAAATAAGAGTGGTATCGATCTTCTCATCTAACACTCAGCACGAAAGTCAATAACTGCCTTTTAGCGCTGCAGTTATTTTGACTGTCGATTAATCTGCTAATCATTTTCCTGATTAATTGATTCATCGTTTCACCGATAAAATGTCAGAAAATAGTGGAAAATTGCTTTCTGTTTTTTATCCGACCAACAGTCCAAATCCAAACAGTATTCACTTTAATATTATATATGACAAAACAGTCATATCAGCACCTATGTAGCAAATCTTTGGCATTTTAGCTTAAACAATTCCTGAAATAATTAATTGATTATGAAAATAGCTGCAGATTGATTTTCTGTTGAGTTCATTTCCCAAACAGTTGAACAATCCCTTTAAATTCTACAGTTTGGGAGCCAAAACAGAAATCAAACTGTGTGTTGATTAAAACAGATCTTTACTACTGGATTCAAGGTGCATGTTAGGGCAAGTTGTAAAAGGGCTTCTTGTCAGAAAGTCTCTCTTTACATATCTATCACAGGCTGACAGATTAAATTGCAAAAGCATGTTCAAGGAAATGGAAAATAAAGTACTTCTCCCCTTCTTCAAGAGGCCAGTTGATTGCTTCAGTGGCGAAACTCTCAGTGCCTGCTCTCTATTCATAAAACCTTTATATGAGGTCCGCCCAACAAAATCAAACCTGTAAACTTTAAAATGAGACCAACATAGAGTCAAATTCCTGCTTTTTCTTTGGCACCAAGTCACTCTGAGTAAGCGCTCCAGCCAAAAGCCTAAAATGAAAAACTGAAGCCAAAGCTGCAAAGGTAGATCCTCTAAACAGCAAGTCCAGCACTTTGTGATCAGAGGTTTGCATTTAATAACTCAACACAGTTATTATGTGATCAGCATGTATCGTAAGGAAGAGTGCTGAGGGATTAGAATTGGCTAGAATTGGAGTGTTCCATTGCACTTGACTATTAGAGCCTCAGGTGTCCACTGAACCCTCAGCTTCAGCAGTTATAAATACAACACTCGCAGGTTATTCTTCTACATACACGTCTTCGTCCTTACATTCTATAACTCTTATGATATAATGCCCTCTAGTGGCAATATACTTTAAATATGTCTAAAAATGAACTGCAGTATTTCAGATTCAACTCCCAAGAGGCACATCAAAGCAGGACAAACTGCCTCTCCTCCTCTTTATGACAAGGCATACCTTGGCAAGTACACAAGCTCTTTACTACAATTGAGCCACATTCACTAATACGGGGGTAATTTTGCCCATTTTTCCTCTCATTACAAGGCCTGAAGTGAACCAAAAAAACAAACAAACAAACAAAAAAAACATATACCAGCAGGTTCTGGCCATCTACAATAAATAAATGGTTCTAATCAGAGCGCTATACACATCAATGTTCTGACTACAGATATGTGCAAATGTATCACTGGTGTCCATGGGTGGCCAAGGCCATACGACACACCTCTAGCTGTCACTATAGACAGAAATACATATCATCAGGCGCAAGAGGATCCCAAATCAAAGTGGACTGAGCTGTGTACTGAGGGTCTGGAGGGCCGGGAGACTGCTGGGAGCTGTGGACCGGAGGGCTTGTGGTGCTGACGTCCAGCTGGCAGCGAGAGCGCTTAGGGCCGATGGAATCTGAAAACACACACAGGCTTAGTTCACTAAAATACAATACACACATCTAATAGAAAATCTACAAATCAGTCAATAATAATCACATTTTTTAGGTCTTAAAAAATGCTCGTCTGGAATTTATATATAGTATCTTACTGAAACATTTATAAAGTTGCTGTCACTGTAGAGCAAAGATATACGCACTTTTTATTCAAAATTCAAACTGCTGTCAGAACTTAATATATTATTATTAATAAATATTATTAAAAACTCACAATTAATAAGCAGAACATGCCACGCCTTCTACTCCAGCAAGGGGTGTTTATAAAATACACTGTCCGTCTGACCCATTACATGCCCTGTCAGTAGACTACTGTTGGCTATTATTATTATTATTATTATTATTATTATATTATTCTCTTTAATAACACATGGGGAAGCATTTTAAATTTGACACCACACATGACAAAATTGTGAAAAAAAGTGGGTTTGTTGACTTTTTAAAATGTAATTGCCTTACAGTAATGTTATCTTGTCATTGAGGCCAAGGAGGCAAAGTGAATGAACGAAATAATGTCAATTCTACAACGCAGTTTAGGGTTAGGCTACATGGGATGCATTGAAATTTGTTTTAACAAATTATATGTTAGTTGTCATTTGTTCAAACTTGGTTTCTTTTCATAAGGGACAGGCCTAACCCATATCCACAAAACGTTCTAGCAGGTTCATAATAAAGCAGGAACAAAATCAGCACACTGTTTTATAATCCAATAATACATTCAATTATCTACCGCTGCTACGTTTTGATCTGATATGGATCCTCACCAGGCACAAAAACACTCCTCCAAAAACATACCTGCCCTTCGAAAATGAATTTATGGTTACCTTGAGCTGCAGCCAGTGGCTTCAGAGAATGAAAATGGTGTTGTATAATGATGTTTGTGGAGTGTTGTTGTGCTGAAGATTTATGACTGATCTTAATGCTTCAGCAATAGATAAAGCTGCTATCAGTTTCATAAGTTATTATGAAATACAAAACAGTGCTCAGATTCTACTTTTGTCTCAAATTGCGGTCATACAATTTTTCTATATAGGATTTGTGTGCTCCTAATGCAGCTTGACTTGTCAAAAGACCTTGGTGAAGCTTAAGTGTTCTCCTGATGGCTGAAAAATAAGAGCAGAGATTTGAACAAACCAAATAAATTATATTTCTCCATAGCAGTGGGATGCTCTAAATGTGTATGTGTAATACTACAGATTTTTTAATATAGCAAAAACATGTAGAATGTATGCCATACAACTGAGTACAACTACTAATGCAAACAGTGGAAGTAAAACATAGAGACATTTCTACTAAAGGTAAATTAAAATGTTTAACTGATATTAGTGAATGATTATGTAGTTGAATATATTGTGATTAAAACATGTATTAGTTTTTTTTTTTTAAACTGCTGGACTCTGCGCTCTGTACTGCAATACAATATAAAACCATGTCACACAGATCTAATAACATATAAGAGAGTAAACCTGGACTTTATTGCCAATCAATGCCTGAGGCTAATGAAGTGGAGTCGACCCAGGTGTATATCATGACTTTAATGTGGTTAGTGGAAATGGAGGGCCAGAGCAATATAAATATTGATCAATGTGAGCTAATAAACAGCAGGATTTGCGGTGATAAATGACTAATGAAGCGTAAGCTGTCGTCAGAGTTGGCTAAATGCTGGAGGTCATCGATCACTCGAGTACCTGGTGAAATGTTTGCTGTCTTCATGAACCTCCATCTCTCGGCTCTTAAACTCGTTCAGCTCCTTACGGATAGCAGCCTGAGGGGCAGAACACACACACGATGATAAAAATGCACCTAGGAGGACAAGGCCACTTGCACACCCCGACACACACACACAGTATCAACAGCTATTACTCAGCTGTGTTTTCTACTCTAATGACAGCCTCGTGGACTTGCAGACTTTGATGCGCATTCCCAATCATTTTAAAAGGGCTCCGGGCTGTTCCAACGTCAAATCTGAAGGTGCTTGAAGGCTTTCATTTGGACTTTTTGAGCTCTTTATGCATACTTTCCAAAAATCTGTGCTGTGGCAGACTTCACCTCAGGGAACTACCCACAATTCATACTGCAATGTTGACAGTCAAAAATTTAAAAAAGAGCTAGCAAGGACAAGTTTCCATGTACACAGCAGCAAACATGTGTCATGTTCTTTGTTCTCTTAGGGCACTATTTGTGATTGATTTGTTTTTGTCTGTTACTATCATACAACATTAATAATACTATATAGGATTATTGTATTCAAAAAGTTAAACTCTCTCTTTCATTAAACTGTATATGAAAAATGAGCCTTGCATTTGACATCTGCACAGAAATCCCTCTGCCACAGGTAACATGAAGATAATACAGCATTTGTCCCACCCTCTTGCACTCAGGCACTTGTACTGATTATGCAGGTGATGTCATTTAAAGTCTGTGAGGGTTCAGTGTTTGGGATTTAGGGTGGACACTGGGACTAGGGTCCGTGATTTCTGTCTGCTGTGTAGTTCTAAACATGAACAGCAGAGGGCAGACTTGACATAGAAACTACCCTCCAGCACACCCTGAATGCCTTTCTCCTTCTATGAGGACATTTTAGAAAGACATGGAAGACATTTGTACAGTAGACCTGGTACATGCATGCACTTATTTTCTTTCTGTATCAACACGTGCATCATCTCACTCACTGTACAAAACATCAAGTGCAACATACACTATATGGTCAAAAGTATAAAGTGTGGAATTTTGGTCTGGGGCTGTTTGCTAAACCACCAAGTTCCAATTAGGAGAAACCTAAATGCTTTAGCATACAATGATATTTCAGGTTCTTTTAACTTTGTGGCAACAGTTTGTGGATGGCATTTTTCTTGTTTGAACATGACAATGCCTCCTGTGCACCAAGGGAGGTCCACAAAATGAAGGTTTTCTGAGTTTGATGTTTCGGGTTGGCTACATTGAACACGTAAGACAAGCGAGTCAGGCCTTATTGCCCAACATCAGTGCCCAACCTTGCTAATGCTCTTCTGGCTGAATGGGAGCAAATCCCTGCAGCCAACATTTTGTGGAAATTAAAGCATCAGATTAATGCCCAAGGTTTTGGAATTAAATATTCAACAATCACACATGGGTGTAATGTTCAGGCGTCCACATGCTTTTGACCATGCAGTGTACTTTGACATCCTTTAACCACCTGTAGTTCACTTGCATTTTCAAGCTGATATAAATCTCAATGTTATAAACTTACAGAGTATGCAACATCAACTATTAACAGGTTGATATTTTACAATGCAGCGTATTAACTGTAGCACCTTGTCAGCGGGAGTAAGCCGTGTCCAGGGTTTGTCTGCCCGCCGGTCGTAATCCTTGGCGTCCGTTACCTCCACATACTCGTTAAAACGCAGGATCCTGCGAGCGACAAGCTCTGCCACTGTAGGCCTCACACTCAGCTACACACACACACACACACACACACACACACACAAACAGAAAGAGGGAGAGAAATTACACTATAAACATCAAAATTCAGGTTCCCAATGTTTTTCTTTTTAGTTTCAAGTTATACTTAAGTTTTATGCAGTGTATATGCCTATGTGCTTATGTTTCATTTTATTGTACCCTGCATTGATCATTTTAAAACTTTCCGGGAAGCAAATATTATCTTTTATCACAAGAGCTAGAGTCACAGAAAACGCCCAACTTCTCTGCTCAAAGACAAGCTTCAGGTCCATCTGTGAACACTAGATGGCCACACAAAGCATCTTTTCTGCCTCCTAACATGACTCATAGCAAAACATATTAGCGGCTAAATATAGACTCACTGTGTCCTCTCTCTTGTGTATATGTGTGTGGGGTTGGTGTTTACAGTACCTTTCTGGAGAGTCTCCTTTTAATCTCTTGCTTGGCTTCCTGCTCCTCTGCTTCATTCTTTTCTGCATGCAGAGAACCAACAGAGACATTTCACACCTACCGTGTCTGTAACAAGCTTCAGCTTCCATTTATAACAGCAAGATGTAAGTTGCAATATTAACATAAACAAACAAAAGCAGAAATTATGTCTTTTTAATCATCACAGTATTAATCATCTGAGTTGAATCTGTGATGCATTCTCTCTTGTGTTGTCTTCATGGATGTACACTAATTATA